>BGPR01002453.1:0-15661 GCA_013235015.1 Araneus ventricosus | reverse complement strand
GGCAACCACAAGCACTCTTGCACCTTTTCTTGCAGTTGCAAGATATAATTTTCAAGAGGGATTCAAGAGCTGCATCTCTTTCCATTTTGCGTGGGGAGAGGCCGAATCGGGTAGGTACCTATCCCCACTCAAGAGGATTTTTCTCATGTCCTAACCACTTTTGTATCTGGAAATCGTGCTGCATCCACGGTTGGGGGTAAACGTGCTAGAGTGGACCTTGCTTTAGTTGCTTATTGGGTAAATAGAGTGTAGTGCAAGTGATTGAGATCACATGCAGAGGTTCTGGTGTTACCTCCATATAAATGAATCAGAAAAGTTTCGCCTGCCTTAGCCACTTGGTCAATGGTAGCTTCCGAGTTGAAAAATACTTGTATTTTTTCTTCCAGGTGTCGGTTTTTTCTAAAAGAGAGCAAAATTTTGTTTTCTCATGGCCGAATAGTGCGCTTGTAGTATCACACTCACTGAAAGTGTGAATGAACAAAATCATTCTCCTGAATTTGTATTTAAATGACGTTGTGGAGTATAACACATCAGGCATCCTCCCTTTTCCTCATTTTCGGAAGTACAAGTTCTCTTCCATTGGAGCTAACCCCGTTAGAAGGACCAAAAAATCAATGTTTTCACCAACAACGAAAATATTGTCATACTGAGATTTAACAGAAACAGCAGTTTCAACAGTTAGTACGCATCCTCTACTGCCTGTTTAACTGCTACATTTGCTTTTTGTAGAAACTTTTTCAAGAGGTCAATGAAACGCATCTTGTTCTTTCATTTGCTAAAAATTGTTCTTGAGAAATTTCTGGACATGTGGCTTCATTGAAGATTATCTCATGTGATGAATGTAAGTTTGCTCGTCGAATGCGTTCTGCACTTTTGGTGCTCTTTCCATTCACATCAGAAAGATATCCATCAAACACTGCGGCTACGTTCGATCCATAATGTGTTTGTAAGTATGTCAGATAACTCTTAGTAATGTCCCCGAAATTCATGTTCCGCTGCCAAACAACTTTGTGAAGTAAGTTTCCTCCATCCACCACTACAAAATTATTTTTACCTTGGAAAACATCAATTTTGGTTGGTGTGAACGCTTCAAACAGGGACGATTTAGTTCCCTTTCGCATTCCCTCTTCATTAAACAGTGACAAAGGGAAGGGTGACAGTTCAAATGTGATAAAACATTTTCACGTCTTCATCTTACTATTTGGCTACACAAATTCTGTGGAAGAGGGTTATTGGATCCACAGTAATTTTTCTTTCCCAATCTTAGCACTGTTGTTAACAGAAGCAAGTGTAATGACTTTATCTTTACGTTTGAATTTAATGTTTCCGAAGTTGACACCAACAATTCTAGAGATTCCCTCGCAACCAAGTTCGTGAGACAAGTGACAATTAACATCCGCCGTTCCTATTACACAACTGCTTATTGACATCAGCACATCATTTATGGGGAATGGTATATGTTGAGAAAACCACCTTATATTAGTTTACAACAAAAATTGACGAAAAATAACAATTTTCATAAATTTTTGAGAAAATCGTGAATTTTGGAAGCCTGTGTCTTGGTCACTATTTAAGTTACAGATCTAATTTTGGGCTCAAACTGGGACAAATTTACTCTACTTTAAAATTGTGAAGGATAACATTTTCTATAAAACCAACCATTCTGGAGATATTGAGCAAAAATTTAGAAAATATCCAAAATTTTGATGTTTTGTTCAAGTGGCGCGCAATGGCGCGCTTTGGCGCGACGAAGTCGAAAACTTGGATTTTACGACACTCGCCCAACACTAACAGCATATCCAAAAATCAAAACTACCCGACCTTTTCCACAGCAAACCCCTATTTTCTGACGGATTTACTGGACTATTTCTTTTATGTTAGGAAACTTTTCATGATGCATTCGTTTGACACTACAGAAATAAAAAAGTTTTTGACTGTTTATAAATCACACCTTTTTTAATTTTTAACATGAATGGTATGCCTTTTGTAAATGCAGTGATGTACAGGATGTTTGGCACGTAGCTACTTTGGTAGCAGGTGCTCACAAAGAAAAGGTTTTTCAGAATTTGAGTAGTATTTTTAATTAATTAAAATTTACTCGGAATTTTAACATATTTCTGTATCACTTCGGATATTATTATTAGACAGAAACCATTTTTACACCAAATCAAAATTCAAAAAATTATCTTATCAGTCTTACCAATTTTATATCAGTGCAATTTTATCTTTAATTTTTTAACACAATTTATAGAAATGCTACGAATAAACAAAAACGAATAAATTTAATTGATAATACATAAAAGTTGTCTAAAGCTGAGAGCATTATAAAAAGAATAATTCAATCAAAAATAGAATATACATTTACCAACATAACAACTGCGATACGAATATACATAAGTATTGCTTGTATAAATTGTAACGGAGAAAGTTAATTTTCGACATTAAAAAGAATAAAGAATTATTTAAGATCTTCATTGGGAGAATCTAAGGGGGGGGGGGCTAAATGATCTAAGTTCCTTACCTATAGAATATAATATGATAGAAAAAGTAGATCAACCCAAAATTATCAATGAATTTGCTACAGACAAATGCCGTAAAAAATTTTTAACTTAAAATGAACATATATATCAATTAAATAAATGATTGCAAAAGTATTAAACAAGGTGCAGAGTGTTTATATACATATATACACTTATTATTGTCATTATTTATGTATTATATTATTTAAATATATAAAATCTGTGTTCTTGGATAACATTATTCTTATACTATAAATTAAAATGAATATTTTGTGCCAATTAAATAATCAATTTAAAAGATGTTAAATAAAATATAAAGGTTTTATATTTCTTTTGTTGTATTATTTTATGTATTAGTTTATTATTGCACTTTTATATTAAATAAATACATAGATCGTAATGGAAGAAAATACTTTTTTTATAATGCAACCATAAAAATTCATCCTGCATACGATAAAAGGTGACGGAATCTGGCTTAAAAATTCCTAATTTCAAAATGTACCAACTTCCAAAATTCTAGACACTGATTAGAGAACAGGTGATTTGTTTCTTGTTTCTTTATTATTTTATTAAATAAGTATTTTCGTTTGGCCATAGACGCTGAAATTCCTGGTTACGGCTATGATGGGGCGCCAAATAACTCTAGTCCAGGGAACTCAAATTTGCTAAGACTGCCCTGTTTTTTTTTCTGATGTCTCTTGAATAATTTCATCCAAAGTTTCTTTAAGATATATTGTGAATTCTTCACCTTAAACACGTTTTTTTCGAGAAAAAGTTTTTCGTACACCAGATCTAATATACTAACAGGCTATGACTATGAAGTTATGTCTAATATGGAGGAGGCTACCGGTTTTGTTTTGGCAACAAACCGATCGTTGCAATCGGCAAAAGAGAAATTAACCTTTTTTCTGTGGCACGTACCTAAGCATTTTTTATATATAGATAATATAAAAAAGATTAATGTTCATATTTTGCTAAAACATTCTGAAAAAAAAACTCTTTCTCATGGAATTATCTACACCAAGAGTGTCAAACTCTCTGTCCACAACGAATATCTTTGCGGTCCAGTATGTAGCAAAATTTTAAATTAAAACTTCCTTGCTTGATTCATAAAATTCCTAATTATTAATAATCTGTCTGATGACCGATTACTAGTCGTGTTACAAAGACGCACCTTTTCCCCCACTAATTGCAACGAACATTTTAGGTGCCGATAATAAAATGAAACGTACCGCACCTATAGTTTTTTAATGCTACGGAAGGAAACGAATTTTTATACAGACGAATATAGAATCACAACCGAACCGTATGCAAATGGAGCCAATCGAAATTCAATGTTGTTTAGATTTGAAAGCAAATCTCAGTGAAGTTGCGATGCCTAAATATTACAAATATTTGCCACTCAGATTTGAAAACACACGAAAATTAGCATATGTTAATGCATTATTCGTACTTATCGGTTATAGGGACCATGTGTTGTTGACAGCTTTTCCGAGTTGTCGCAGGCACGAACATCGGCGATATTATCCGATACGATGACATCAGACGTTATAAGCCAGAATTTGGCGTGGTTCCTACGTGTTGGCGAGTTTCGCTTCATAGTCCCTATAACCGACAAGTATCTATTATTTTATTTATTTATTATGTTTGGAAGTAATCCAAGATCCAATATTACTGATAATCACCTTGGATCGGTTTTTCAACTTCTAGCGCTGCATTCATCATACTTTAAATAAACGTCTCCGCTGCTCGTATTAGATACATTATCGACCTAAAACAAAAGAAAATAATTTGTTTCATGGGAGGGATGAAAATCAAATAGCTACATCATTGCAATTTTTTTAAAAAAATGTTACTTTTGTAATCAAACTTATTCCAACAATAGGAGCCAACTATAATATAATTTTTATTTATATAATATTATATGGTCTCCGTGAGGTATTACAAGGGCAAACTTGTTTACCAAATCTCCGCCATTCGCGCTTGAAGTTGATGCGCTGAAATACGTTATATATACGTTTCCGCTGCCCGCATTGTATACGTCATGGGCCTAAAACAAAAGAAAATAATTTATCTGATGGGAGGGATGAAAAAGAAATAGCTACATATTGCTGACATTTTTAAAAAATTTTACTTTTGTAATCAAAATTATTCAAAAAATAGAAGTGAACTATAGCATAATAATTATTCATACAATATTATTGGTTCTATATATTAAAGGTTCTCGGTGAAGTTTTAAAAGGGCAAACTTGTTTACCAATTTTCCGCAATCATTGGTGTTACTTGGCACACTTGAAGTTGATGCACAGCAATCATAATACTTTATATCAGCAATTCCGCTGCCCTCACAGCGTATGTTATTGAGCTAAAATAAAAGAAAATACCTTTTTTTCATGGGAAGGATGAAAATCAAATAGCTACATTGTTGACATTTTAAAAAATTGATACTTTTGTCATCAAAATTAGTCAAAAAGTAGGAGTACACTATTGTATAATTATTATCTACACAATATTATAGGTTCTCCGTGAAGTATTACAAGGGAAAACTTGTTTACCAATTTTCCGCAAACATTGGAGTCACCCGACGGACAGGAATTCCTGTACGTTATATAAACCTGTGTGCTCCCCGCAATGAATAAATCATTCATCTAAAACAAAAGAAAATAATTTGTTTTATTTGAGGGTTGAAAATCAAATAGCTACATTATTGACATTAAAAAAAATTGTTACTTTTGTAATCAAAATTCAAAAAATAGAAGTCCACTATAATATAACTATAATTTATATAATATTATATGTTATATATTATAGGTGCTACGTGAGGTATTACAAGGGTAAATTTGTTTACCAGTTTTCTGCGAATATTAGTGTTATTTGACTCGCTCGAAGCTGATGCGCCGCCTGAATACTCTATATAAATCTTTCCACTGCCCACATTGTATACATTATTCATCTAAAATGTAAGAAAATAAATTATTTTTATAGGAGGGATGAAAATCCAATAGCTACATTATTGACATTTAAAAAAAAAATTTTTGTTATCGAATGTATTTAAAAAAATAGGAGTCTCAAAGTATAATTTTTTATTTATATAATATTATAGTTTATATATTGTAGATTCGCCGTCAGGTATATTACAGAGGCACACTTGCTTACCAATTCTCCGCCATTACTTTGTACACTTGAAGTTGATCCGTCACAATACTCTACATAAATGGTTCCGCTGCCGTCATTGTGTATATCATGGATCTAAAATAAAATAAAATATTTTTTTTCATAGGGGGATAAAAATAAAAAAGATGCATTACTGACATTGAAAAAAAATTGTTATTTTTGTAATCAAAATTATTCCAAAAATAAAAGCCAACTATTTATTTATTTTTTTATATAATATTATAAGTCATATATTATAGGTTATCCGTGATTCATTACGAGGTTAAAACTTTTTTACCTTCACTGGCACACTTGAAGATGATGCACTGCAATCTCCAGACCTTATATAACAGTTTCCGCTTCCCGGATTGTATACATCATAGGCCTACAACAAAATAAATTAGTTTGTTTCATGGGAGGGATGAAAATCAAATAGCTACATTATTGACATTTAAAAAACAATTGTTACTCTTGTAATCAAATTTATTTTAAAAAATTGTCTAGTAGTATAATTATCATGTATATAATATTATAAGTTCTCCGTGAGGTATTACAAGGACAACCTTGTTTACCAATTCTCCGCCAATATTGGTGTTACTTATGTTGGCTTCTTGAGTATTTAGACATTCACAAAACTTCTTTTTAAGAATAAAAAAAACTTAAATCATTAAAAATAACTAATACATCCCGTGACTGCGTACTTCGTAACTTCGTTCCGCTGAACTATCGTTATTAAATCAACTTCAAAGCAATATAACATCTGGCTGCTGACATTCATCTGAAAACCTACTCTCTTCTAATAATAAATAAATAGAAGCCATGCTTTTGGCAGACATTAATATTAAATATGCTTACATTTGGATCACTTGAAGTCGATGTGGTGCAATCTCCATCCACTGTAAAAACGATTCCGCTGCTCCTTTTGTAGATATTATGTGCCTAAGACAAAAGAAAATAACTTTTTTTCATAGGCGGGATAAAAATGAAATAGCTACATTTAATGACATTTGAAAAAGTTATTACATTTGCAATCAAATTTACTTTTTGAAAAAGGATAATGTCCTATTCTTAAATATAGCCTTATTACCCACTCTAAAACTATAAAATAAAATTAATAATGATAAACTTACTTGGCTTACAATGATTATTTTGATCATCCATACAAAGAAAATGTTTTCTAAATATATGCTAATGAATATGAAAAAATCAAAACTTCTTTTTTTCTGAAGTTTTATTTTCAATCAAATTTTTGAAATTGCAAGGTCTAATGTTTATTTTAACACGAGCTACTGGTTTTTACAAGACCAACCTTGCAAGACCTTTACAAGGTTTTATACAAGGCCTCGCGTCGCCTTTTAGCGCAGAAATATCGTTAAACGTCCATAATATTTTATTAAATTTTTATATTGATTGAAGAAATTTATAACCAATAAATTTCGTCAGTGAAAATTTTGTTTCGTAAAACTGTTTTTAATAAGCGCAACTAATGGCGTTCTAATTAAAGGGTTTATCTTCAATCGTTAAAGTTTTTAGACCTATACTAAATGCATCTTCTTGCAATTAGCGGGTAACATTCTTTGTTGCTAAAGTTCCCATTAAACACATTTCAATCTGTCAAGTAATAAAACGAAATACATATAATTTTTTCATTATTAATCGTATTTTTAAGGGTTTTTTTCAATGGATTAAGTGATCTGTATACCATTTATCTTAGTTTTTGTATGTGCCAGATAAACGGAATGCATATTTGTTTTATATTTTTCCAATGTATCAAAATTTTAAACAAACAAATGTTCGAAGTTTTATTTAAACCCTTTTTAAGTGATTACAGTTATAAAGTTTCAACTTTTATGAGAAAGTGTAGCAAAATTGCATTAAAAACCTTTGAAAAGATTTCATAACATTTTCCCTTTAACCCGTTCAGGACCATCATCGCATATATGCGATTACTCTTTCCGTGCCCTACAGCCCATCATCACATATATGTGATCGCAACTTCAACGTTTTATTTGAATTTTTAAACGGCACTAGATGGCGGTAAAAACCGTTACTTTTTCGAATAATGTTGCATCAGATTTTTGACGCGCGGGCCTGGGGAAGTTCTACTTTCTCCTTTCGCTGGTCCTGAAAGGGTTAAACGTTTACGTAATAAGTCGTTATGATATCTGTTAGATGAAAGAACCTTCCGTTAATAATATCCGTAATAAAGTTTCAGTATCTCTACTAATACTGAAAGAGAATGTGTGTGTCTGTTGACGTATTGCAGGGACTTTGACTTCATTAACCGTTTGACTTAATTATAAAATTTGACACAAATGGAATTTAGAGGGTGGGAATGTGCGTCGCGAAGTGAATATTTAATTAGAATTCTAATTAATTAAAAATTAAGCGAAATTTCACAATTCTTTGTTTATAATTACTGAAAATATTAATAGCACAAAAATAATTTTTACACCAACTTAATATTCAAATAATGATCTTTTAAGCTGTGCAAATATAGCTGTGTAATATTTTCGTAATTTTAGCAAATTAAAAAAATATATTCAAGTATGATTTCCAACAGTACTTTTCATTTTTGAAATTTAACTCAAACCTGCTTCATTATTTCATAATATCTTTCATTCGTTTGTTTTTCTTGTTTCGCAAACGATCATTATATCTTATGCTTATTTAACTAAAAATTTTACATTAATCTTAAGCTATGAAAAAGTAGTAAGTGATTTTATTACTAACAGATATTAGATTTTCCTTCTGTCTCGTTCTCTCTGAATGCTATGAACAGAGTGAAGACAAGTGAAAAAGAAAATGGAAGAATCCGACTTCTTGTGCTTCGTCATAGGTCAAACAAGAAGCACAGATTGAAGCAGGTCTTTATTCTGTTTAAGGGTTTGGCATTGGTCAAAATACAACCCTTAATTGACCCTAAAAATCCTGAAGTGGAATGGAAGGAAAAGGAGCATCCTCAAGAAATAAAATAAAAAGTGCCTCGAACCAAGAAAAGAAAAATTTACCGCCATACCTCGCTTCCAACAATCGCCATTTCAAGAATACCGCTTAATTCAAAGAGCGCAAAAGACAGGAAGGGAGAAAAAAAGATAACCCGGTGAGTAAAGCGCCATCTATTGAAGCCAAATAAAAAGAAAAGAGAATTTTTTAAAAAAAATTATTTGTATTTTCTCTAATTAAAACATCATTTTTGCAGTGGTTCCTAGGAAAATTATTTTATTGATTAAATGTATAGTTGCTTTAGAAAAAGATTTTCTGTTGTTACAAAATCTTTTTATTCTAGAAAATTGAGCAAAAAGTATGTTTCTTAGAATTTTTGCGTAGATATTGGAATCAAAATGACTATGAAAATTAATTTTGAATTTAAAATCCTCTCTTTTGTCGCAAATCCAAACCAGGACTTTACCCCTCGAAATATCCATATCCAAAAAATTGCAACACAAAGGCATTAGCATTGGTTACGTTCAATTTAATTTCTTGTGGATAGCAGTTTGTAACAACACTATAATCTTTAATGTTCATTAAAAGTAAATCGTCAGTATATCTGAAATCTTGAATTAGATTATCTTTAATAAATTTACTTTCGTAGAAATGGAGAAAAACATTAGCTAAGGAACTATATAATTTTGTGCGCATAGGAATACTTTTAATCTGTTTATAGAAGCAAATTCCATTAAGAAGGTAGTTTTCTAAAATGTTGAATATGCATAAGCTTATCCAGGGTTCGCCCATATTAGAGCTAATAACTTAAAATGATGCAGTTATATCAAAAAATGCAACATATGTATGATGTTTGAAATAGTTGTTACTGTATATTTAATGTTAATAATTTGTAAATAAAGCTATTTATTCGACGAAATTATTTCCGCTTTGGATTCTTTTAATGTAATAAATTGTCATTTTTGAAGGAAAAGAACATCTGAAAACTCAAACAAATGACTATTATGAAATAAGAAAAATGTCATGAAAAAATGAATTTTTCGTTTATTTTTTTAGATAAAAAAATTAGTTCCAAGATCAAAAATGAAATAGGGATGCATGCAATATGAAATAGTAAAAAAAGATCATCTTTAGATGCGTAAATTCAAAGTTCTAAGTTTCCAGTTCGTAAATGAAATTTCAGAGAACTGTAAATGAATGTAGTTTTTAGCTGCTTATGCTCAAATATTAATTTGAAATTTTTGTTCCAATTTGAAATGCCCTTTAATTTTAATAAAATGGTATTATGCAATCAGAAAACATTGTAAATTTATGTATGAAAACATTTATAACAGCGAAAAGCTATTTCAATTCCTTTTAATTTGATGTTCCCTTATCTATTTCACTCTGATTGTGGTATTCTAATTGAGTTTGTTGAAGCATTGGTAAAGCATGTATAATTTGAAACTGGAATAAATGTTTGATAAAATTCCGCAAAAAAAGTCGCTTAGCATTAAGTTTAATATCAGAGAAAAGGTTACTTTTCAGATAGAGATAGAGATTTGTTATAGATATTTTTCATTTTTAATTCTGTACGCTTCTGGAAATTGTAAATTGATTTGTAAATTTTTTTTTTCAATAAAGTGGTTTGGAATTTTGGTTGTGAGGGACGTCGGCTCTGGTTGTGGTGTTCGTGCTTTATTCACCTTGTGCCCAATTAAAACCGATGTGGTGACTCTAGTTATCATAGATATAGGGGGTTCAGGGTGGCGTTAGATCACATGACTAGGCGACGCTTGAACTGGCCCCCCTCTCCAAACTTTCGCACCACACCAGCTGTAGGACGTTTCGCCCCCTACGGATGGTTTAACGTTCAACAGGTCCACATATGCGGTGGATCTATGGTGAAATCGGGTTTGGAACCTGGAACCCGCCGACACCGAAAATTTAACATTTGGCCACTGCGGCCTCAAAACGACAATGAAAATAAAATGCGTAATGTAAGGATGCAATGCAGGTATAGAAGTCGTTTAAGCTACGCAGAAAATCTATAATTCATTGACAATTGAATCAGAAAACAGCAATGAGTTACTCACATCCGGGTTGGTGTATAGGGGTTCCGTGTTGAGGTGTAGAGGAAGCCTGCAAAGATACAGAAAGAATTTACTAATTAATTTAGACAGGAATTTTGAAGAAACCACTTGTTTTGTCTTTGTCTTAAATTTCATTCAATATTTTTTTGCTTTAGAACAATTTTATTCATTTTGCAATTTTTAATATTTCATGTTGTTTCATTTTTTTTTCATGTTTGTCAAGCTAGAATTTTCTCAGCGATTTTTCACTCTATATTTTATGTAATATAGTTTTGAAATTTTGCACAGTTGTGTATTCTCGATGACAATGCAATATTTAAATATTTTAATAAATTAATTACCAATTAGTCCTTAATTTTAATTAAATTTTTAATCCACACGAGTAATGCAGAAAATGATGGCAGAGAATATTTATAATAATGTATTAAACACTAAAATGTAAGAAATAATAAAAATAAAAAGGGTCTTAAAACACACTTTGACTGCTGGATTAAAAACTGGAAAAACAATCTTTTATCAACTATTTCATAATCAAAGAAAAAAAATTAAAGCTATATACGATAAGGAAATGAAGCCACAATGATTATGAAATGGAATAAAATCCTAAACATTCCTAAACATTCTTGAAAATTTATAAAATAAATAGCCTCCTTCGGCGACCATGACCTTGACTTCTTCGACTCGCCCGTAATATTAATAGCTTGTGGCTATGCTTGCAACTTGGCGAAGTGGCGGTTATAGAGACCGAGAGACTGCGTAAGTTCTATTTTGCGATATATCTCGAAAATGGAGGGTGGTGAGGCGATGATTCATGACTATCTAGATGCCATAAGCTTCCATATAAAATAAAAACTGTCGAAATTGGTCCAGTGGTTGGGGCTGGGTAAATATCTCATGGTTTTACAAATTATTTGAAATATATGATTTCTAGCCGTTTTGCCCACGGCTCCGCCCGCATTTATTTATTCCTCTTAAACCGCAAAATTCTCTTAGCACTACGGCCACACGAGCTTTTTCTAGCAGCCGCTGCTTGAAGGTCAACCGCATAAGAATTATAGACAATATGCTGAAGAGTAGGGGTGGCCACACGCGTGAACTTCGCGCCGTTTTCTCCTTTTCTCTGGGTACATTCTCGTGGCTGCCGCAAAACGATACGCTCGGGTCTATTTTTCAGGCGCCGGAAATAATTGCTTTGCTGCTTATGGTGGTTTCCGTTGGTACTTTCATGTGTCCCAGGATCAGATTATCAAGTAGGCAACTATCTAGTGGGCCCTCAGGCATCGAAATTTTTCCGGCATTTTCAGGGTTATTTAATTTTTGTAATTTTATTTGGTTTACTAGGGCTATGTACTCGAACGTAGTTAAATTAAAATTAACTACCACTTAAATTTCAAAACACTATTCTTAGCAATTTTTTCATGTTTTAAATTTCTCTTGCAGGTATGTGCGGTCAATCTATTTTCATACAGTTGACGAATTCACTCATGAGTCAACACCCCCGATAAAAGTTGTATATTAGTATTTAGAATGTATTAAAACAAATTTTGTTGCTTTTTTTACCGCTTTGTTAAAAAATTGATTTTTAATTTTTAATTTTTTTTAAACACGAGATAATGAAACTAACTTTCTTGAAGCTGGCCAGCCATTAAATGACATATAAAATTTTCATAACTATATTTATATAAAAACTGCTTATATAGATATTAAATTAAAATCAATAAAAAAATCTAACTTTGGTAATTATGGAGGAGGGAGGGTCCGTAAATTGATTTGCCTAAGGGCAAATACAGGACTTAATCTGGTCCAGTTGTGTTCTGTTCTACATTATTTAAAATAAGTATATCAAGGAATACTACTTGGATAGTGAGCTTATAATTCTTGAATTTCCTTTTTTTTTCCTAGTTTTATAATACAGATGTAAGTATTTCAGTTGATTTTATTTTCACGTCATTCAGCTCATTCTTTGGTCCTTTTATATTACTTCTTTGTTAAATGTTTACATTTTTCTGTTTCTTTTTAAATAAAATTGTTTAAAATAATTGTAATTATTAACTCTTTCCCAATTACAACCAAATTTTAATAATTACAATCTTAAAAATCGTTTTGTCCTTTTCAGATCGTGGTTCAAAATTACAAAATACGCCACAAAATATTACTCGTGATGCTTCAAAACTAGACTTTAGTATAAGCAAAAAAAGCTATTTGTGTCATGTAGCTGCAAAAGTTACCATCTCCAATTTTCAAAAATACGTTTTTACAAAGAATATATGTCCATTGGAGCCTCTCAACACATAACCATCATGAAATGATAACTAGAATACATTTCCGTAACTCTTCGAATGCATGCAGTTTATTTTTCACATCTCATTTTGACTAGATGTGACAGAAAATCTCCTTTTCTTAAAATTTTCCTTATTTGAAGATGGCCACTTTTGCAGCTAGAAGGCACATTTGTTACTAATTGTGTCTTAATTGATAAAAATTGCGTTGGTGGTAAAAGGAATTAATATTTTTCAAATTAAAGCAGTAATTCTTTTGATTAACTTTTTTACTTTAAAGAAATATTTAAGAATCTATAATTTATATTTGAACTTTTTTAAGTTGAAGAAGAAGAATGACAAGAAAAAAACCTCTAATGAAAATATAAACACTTTTCTTTCGTTTTCAAGCACGCGATAAATGGAATGAAACTTTTATTTATATATTTCTTATGTATCAAAAGTTTCACACAAACAACTGTTTGAATCCGCCACTCTGTTGCACAAGAATGCAAAAACAAATGATTGAGCTCGCGTCAGAAAACCACATGTGTGGCCGAGCGTAGTTTGGATACGGCCGCTGAGGGAAATGACTGCCACGAGAAAACGGCGAAGAAACCGCTCGTGTGGCCGTAGACTAAGGATTGAATGTAACAATGCAAAAATGTACGCGTATGTGTGCGACATAAGAGAATATGTGTTATTGCTTTTTTTCTTCCAAGCATACAGAATAGATAAATGTGAGCGAAACTGTGGGTACTGCAGCTAATCAAACCTAAGTGCTAACTATAAGGTTTAAAAAGTTTTGTTGTATTTCACAGGAATATCACATGACCACTGATTGTTAAAATTATAATAATCCTTTATTCTTTGTTAAAGACGAACACTACGATAGAATGTGCAAAGACTTTTAAAAACTACAAATTAGTTTTAAAAATGAATAAGAGTATTACATAACTATTCCAGAGATTTCGGATGAACGACATTTTTAGTCTCGCCGTTTGAAGCATATATGTAAAGATTCCTTAGAGCTTCCACCCTAGAACATGCAACATATAATTGGAAGTGGGAGAAGCATGGATTTTCTATTTCGATGCCGACAACTTTAAGAGATTGACTTTGAGCTTTATCGGGTTATTTGTTATAGTTAATTGTCGTGGCGGTCGGGTCATTCATGTTGGATCCGCATACCTAGACTGGACGGAGTAATCCGTTTGTAATGACATCGCAGCAAAATTCAAACGATTCGCTTTTTAGAGACGTCCATTTTATTCCCATGTAATTTTTTCTTTAATTTATAATAAATTTTTAAAAATATTTTTAAACATATTTTACACCAACACTTGTCATTGTTTCAGTTACTGGATTTATAGACACGCGCGTTGCTATGATATTAAATGCTTTTTTAGCATGCACGTTCTCGTTACCATATAATGAAGAGTACGTTTTTCAAAAATAGTATGAAAACAGACAAAGCAAGCGTAAAATATTTTTGAGCTACGGTGTTTCGAATCTCATTAATTTTGAATTTCCTAAAATCATTAAACATATTTTGAATGAATATTTAAACATATTTTTAAGAATATTATGCAACAATACTTTTCACTAATTTATTTACTGCAAAGCATGTTGCGACGACATTCAATAGATTTTACATTACATACATGCTTTGCATACATTACATACATGGCATATAATGAAGCGTAAATTTTTAAAAATAATATAAAGACAGAGGTTTTGAGCCTAGAACATTATCATGCTAAAATGGTTTGGACTAGAGCATTTCCTTTAATTATTTAAATCTTTAAATTTTTTTAATAATTGTAGAACAAATTTTCGTTTCATTGCATATGCACAGAGGAAGCGTGGTCTCACCTGAATAGGGGTTCCGCGCTGGACAGCGTGAAAAGAGCAAGGCAAAAGAACAGTTTCATGGTTACGATGGAAAATAGTGGGATTGGCATTTCCTCTCTTTTTATATAAATGGGGTTCCTAATTCAGACACGTGCCAAACGCGCATTGCAAAACAAGAGGAGTTATCTAGCAACTTTTCCCTTGATTGTCTCGAATTTCGATGAGTGACGCTGATATACAAATTGGCAGTTATTCAAAGTTCCAACACTTTCTAGTCGGATCGGAGAAGTGACGTAATTGGGTGGGGTAGGTAGCGCATGTGGCCTGAGCGCAATTAACCAGGGTCGCAAAATTCAGGAATTAATTAATTGTATTTAAAAAAACCTTTTTTCAAAGTTTTTATTTCCAAGATTCTTAGAAATTGAAATGGTTTCTCCAAAGCGTGGGTAAAATCTAAAGGAAACCGATAACTACTTAAGCTGAGACAAAATAACACGCAATTTTCTGTTACAGAGATTTTATGACCAATCGCCGCATCTGTCAAAGAGTAGGCCTTATTCTCAAAGGAATACCCTTTCATGATTCAGTTCTGGGGAGAGATATGTAAAGATAGTTTGAAATCGATTGACTCTGCTGGGTTTCTCCTACTTTCTCACGGTATGCCTGACTCATAGTGATTGGATATCGCTTTCTTCAGAAGTTCGTGTCAAATAATTAGCAAAAAAGTGTCATTACTTTTTTCAATCAGCAGAGAATGAAGAACGAAGAAATACATTATTTTTCTTTCTTGTTCTTTTTGAAGCTCTGTGTAATGTGTTTGGTTTTTGAGTAATGGGCTATGAGTAGAATTAGTGTTGTG
>BGPR01002452.1:106868-177175 GCA_013235015.1 Araneus ventricosus | reverse complement strand
GGAACGAAATTACAAGAGTGTCATTACAACAGCTTTCTCTGTTGCATTTGATATTACAACACTCTATCTTACGTAAGGAATCATTCCTTCAGAACAAACCTCTCTTTTCCATTTTCTATTGCACTTAAACAATATCAGCTGGTTTGGAACATAGCATTTTCTTTATTTTCCTTTTCTCCTTCACAGGTTTGTTCCACTATGTCAATTATAAAGGCATTGTTTTTTTAAAGACCACATATCGAATTTCACTTCTCTAGAATTCTCCAACTTTAAGTTCTATACCGTCGGGCAATCTACCCTTTCATGGATTTAGCCCAATAATTTTTAAAGATCTACAATTCCGATGCAAAGACTTCGTGTCGAAATTTTTCAACCAACAACATGTGTCTTGGTGTTGCCCCGTTCACATGTATACATAAAGATTGGCATATATTCAAAACTGCTTTTTCTGGAGTCTGTAATGTGGTGATTCATCTTTATATTTAAGTCAAATTTTTAATGATTACCATAATTTCATTTTGTTTACTTCGTATACGATAAAATTTTAAAAAGAAAAAAAACTCCAGTTTCACCATCATATATAATAAAGGGCTGCATATGCAGTTTTCAGAAAATTGAATGTTATCTCTCAGACAAATTTTCGATTCATATTTGAACGAAGCGTTGACTCCTGATTAGCTGCGAAAAGATTCCTGTTTTGCTTATGAGCTCAGAGGCAGGCACAAATTTCGCTGTTATTCGAATTCGTCTCAAATTATTAGTCAAAATTGGTCGATTGATCTTTTACTGATGCCTAGATCTTTAGAAATTTATCGAAACGATTAGGCGGGAATAAAACTCGTAGTGGAAATTTTTATTTCTGTAATTATTTCGACTCGATTAGAAATCTTTTTTTCCCGAAGACTGCGATAATTTCTTTTTGTGCATTTCGTATGTAGGAATGAAAAAGACATGGATTTAGTGGAGCCAGAACGCACCAGAACGTTGTTCCGGCACTGCTTTTATTTTACGAAAAATGAACAAGAAAGAGGTTTTCAAAATCGTTGAGAAGATCATAGAGGCTTTAATTAGTATGCCGCTTTTTTGTCTTAAATGAATCAGATCGACAATAGTTTAGTCCAGAGGTCGGCAACCTGTGGCTCGCGAGCCGCATGCGGCTCTTTTGATGTAAAGTTGTGGCTCTCCAGTTCCGTACGAAAAAATTAATAATTTATTATCAAAACCCTTAAAAAAATAAGAGAATATATTTTTAAGTACCTAATTTCTCAATAGCTTCTATTTTCATAATCGTTAATTGCAAATCGCTACGCTTAACATGACCGTAATGAGATAAATTTGAACTATTGTTTTGTTCTTAGAGATAAGACTCCGTGACCATGTTTATCTTTCAGCCAATTGCATTCCATTTCCGTCTCACCCAAACAATCACCGTCTAGAGTCTAGACTCTATACGTGTTGTCAGTCAGTCATCCTCGGATAGCGCGGTAAACATTACGTTACATGTGTGCTAATTTAATCGCTTGCAGTTTTTGCTTGTTTATTCGCTTATTGTTTCAAGAAGAATACGATTTAAAAGCGAATTATCTTCTCAAAGGTATGCACGCGTATAATATAATAAAATCAGTAACAGAATTGGATTACATATCTGAGGATCGTGTTAACGAAGAAATAATGGTAAATAAATTATTTGTCGTTTTAGATAGCTAGATAAAATTTTAAAAAATCATTTTTTCAGCTCCGCCGCCAGCATGGCATCTGCTAAAAAAAGAGAATTGAAAAAAAAACGAGGATTCAATCAGGATTAGACGGAATCGTTTGCATTCATATGCAACACAGGTGATCTTCCGACTTGTCTCATTTGCCACGAAAACCTCGCACACAATAAGTGAAATTTGGAGAGACACTTCATTACAAAACATACCCAGTTTTCTGGTAAATATCCAACCGGTGACGCACGAAAAAAAAACTGTTGAAGAGCTCCAAAAAAACCACAACAGTCAAGTTCCATGCTAAGTAACTGTACGCAATCTTCCAATAGTGTAAATCTGGCAAGCTTTGCAGTATCATTAGAAATTGCAAAAAGAGAAAAATCATTCACAAATGGTGAGTACGTCAAAGATCGTTTTATACGTGCATCTGAAGAACTGTTTCGTGATTTTAAGAACAAAGCAGAAATCATGAAAAAAATCAAAGATTTGCCATTACCTGCTAAAACAGTACAAGATTGAACTGCTAAAATGTCTTCAAATGTAACACATATGCAAGTGGAAGACATTCAACTGGCTTCTGCCTTATCACTTGCTATAGATGAGTTTTGCGACATAAAAGACACGGCACAAGTTACCCTTTTCGTCAGGTATATGTCATCCCAAGGTGTAAAAGAAGAACTGTTAGGATTATCGCTCTCGGGGCAAACTCGTGGAGAAGATATAGGAAATGCTGTGCAAAAATGCGTGGAAGACAATGGAATCGACATAAATAAAATCCTTTCTATAGCAACTGATAGAGCCAGAAGTATGACAGGAATACATAGAGGGGTAACATCAATTCTTCAGAAAAAAATAAACCATGAGATTCTGACGTTTCACTACATAATTCATCAAGAAGCGCTTTGTGCCCAAACATTTCCGGTCGAAATAGTTGAGGTCATGAACTTGGTAATTAAGATTATTAACAGCATCTTAGCAAAAGCACTCTAACATCGCCAGTTTAAAGATTTCCTTGAAGAAATAGATAGCTAGTTTTCTGACCTACATCTGCACAATAAAGTGCTATTGCTTTCCAGAGGTAACGTATTGCAACGTTTTGCTTTGTGCTTGAGTGAAATAAAAACATTCCTCAATGAAAAAAGCATTGACCATCCCGAATTGGAAGACAAATGGCTGCAAAAATTCAACTTCATGGTAGAACCACAATGAAACTAAATGAACTAAATCTAAAACTGCAAGGAAAAGGCAACCCAGCCTACGCCTTACTTGAAGAAGTAGTTTGTTTCGAAAAAAATTACTTCTTTTTGTTGAAGACATGGAGAGCGGTAAATTACTTCATTTTAAAAATCTGAAGCAATATCGCGATGAGACCAATGCAACTATTGACATGAATTACTTCAGCATAGCTTTAAAAAACATGAAAGATGGATTCGCTGAGAGATTCGAGCAATTCAAAATAAACAAAAGTACTCTCGCGTTCATAGTAAATCCTCTCAACACAAATGCAAATGAGATCAACATTGAGCCATTTGGAATTGATGATGGATCGCTTCAAATGCAATTGCTGGATTTGAAAACCAAAGACTTGCGGAGTGGCAAGTTCACAGAACTCAAGAGCAAGTTGGAAGAGTTGGAGGTCCAGAAATTCATGCACATCGCGCAGCACAAGTGGACAGCTCTAAAAGAAATTCCGTGAGTTGAGGCCCTCATATTCGGCGCATGGAATAGTCTTCCAGAATGCTACAGTGAGGTGAAGAAGTTGGCATACGGAGTGCTGACGATCTTCGGGTCGACATATTCGTGCGAGCAAGCGTTCTCTTGCATGAATATAATAAAAAGTAAAGTTAGGAGTCAACTAACAAATGAAAATATAGAGTCGTGCTTGAAACTTTAATCAAACTTTCAAAAGGCATACAAAGCCAATGCTCCCATTGATGTAACTATCTATATTTGTGTTTTTATATGAATAAATATTATTCCGTATTTAAAGCCGTTTATTTTAAATCAAAAATCAAATATATATAAGCAAATACTATAATATTGGAACGAAAATTTTTAGTGGCTCTTTAAAAACTGGGAAATTTTGTAAATTGTAACTTTTGGCTCTTCCGTTTCAATAGGTTGCCGACCCCTGGTTTAGTCCATCTTTTGATGAAAATTCTCCCTTGTACTTTTAAGCGGATTAAAAACAATTTCGGGATTAATAGGAGATAATAGCCTTTGCAACTGAAAATCCCGTACTCCTCTTTAATCAATCAATCAATAAACAAGAAAAAAATATAAGAAACTCTTAAAAAGGGCGTGATTTTAGTCACACAGGGTAGGTCGTACTGGAACTGCTCATTTTCGACCTATAAACTCAAAAAGATGCACCTGAATTGAATAAGAAAGTACAAAGAATATTGGAAAAGGATTGAATGCCCTCTTCCACCAAACAGGTAGAAGATAACTGGTTTTTCATTGCACCCAACATAACTCAAAGAACAAACAATTTCACCATAACAGATAAATAATTTGTATGATGCAAATGAAAAAAATAGGCAGATATTCTGCGATTTAGTCTTTAAAAAAATTTAAAGGAGATTCGAAACTCTAGCCGGAAACATCGGTGAATATATTGCTTCAGGTTTGATTCGTCTGTCTTCTCTTCTTCTGTCTTTATTGAGCTAGACATTGTATTCTGTGGGAAATGATTTTTACATCACACAATGTTTAGAGAGATCTCCAGCAAAAAAAATATTAAAATGTTACAAAAAAATGTTACATTAAAATTTCTGCTTCGAGGTTAATGTCCAGGAAAAACAACTATTTTATCAATGCGTTAACAGTGATAAAAGCAAACGAATACAACATTTGTTGAAACAAAATTTGTTTGAATTTAGTTGTAACAATAAAAAATAATTTCTGTGAATCGTTTTTAAAATTACATTTGAAAAATTTAATAAAATTAAAGAAAATTACTATAAGTATAAGTGATGTATTTGAAAACAATTTTTTTATAATTTAAAATGTGTTTTAAAAACAGATTTATGCCATAATATCCTCCAAAGATATTAAGGAAAAGCTTTAACATTTTGTTTAAATTTTAATTAATTAAAACTCTAATTAAAAATTTCAAAATACCCTTCTTATTGAGCATCTTCACAGACAAATAACTAAGTGTCAAGTTCGGTAGCTCTAAGTCGAACGGTCTGGCTTGTGGAGTGATTTCAACAATTTTTGCGTCTTGCAATTTACAGTAAGCTTCCCAGCCAAAAACAACTATGTTAAACAGTTTCCCTTACCCTTCAATTCATAAAATGTGAACACATATTTTGTTTACTATTCATATATTCAAGCAAAATAAATGACAATTTTAAATTTCTATTTATCGAAATAGAATTTCTTCTCAGTTTTCTACAAAACCCACCGTTGAAGTTCTCAACAATCCCTTAATTCATGGAAACTTTCCTATATGCATAAGTTATAATCTCAACAACAATATCGCATCACATTTAGACATCTTTTATTTACTCGATTCCTTAAACAATATCCTGTAAATCGATTTCTCAAGCATTCCAACCCAGCGACGTCTTCTTCAAAACTGAGAGAGGTGGCACCATCCTTCTGAGATCACGAAGAGCCCACGACAGGCAAGGGTGTGGAGCAAACGATTTCTGGGAGTCAGCACTTTTAATAGTTGTATAATTATCGTTCATCCCTCCTCTCACTTCGTTAGTGCAATTCCCCGAATATATCCTGCAGAAGAGCCTCTTTGAAGTAGCTCGGAATTGATTAGGCTGGGGCGGATTTTTCCCATTGACAACAGCGGGTGGTGTTTTAATTAATGAGATGGTCCTAGTAGAGATTTCGACATTTAATCAGATACAAATGCTTGTTCTGTCGGAATAAAATTCAACATATAATTCATTAGAATAGTTACAGATAAAAAAAGTGCATAAAGTTCCTTGGAATTGCGCATGTGCTTCAAGATATAAACCTTTGAGAAATAATACCTTTAGATGAACGGGCATATTATCCCATACATGCTCCTTTTTATTTTCATTGTTTATTCAAGAAGATATGTTATTAAATATATAGTGAGTGTTATGCAAACAGTACTTAATGTATTTTCTGAAATCGAAAAAAAAATTCTTTGCTCATAAAATGAACTGAGGCATCCATATCCAAAGAGGAATCTATGTGGTCGAGTAGTTTTATAGATTTCAATAACTATTTTTCATGTCTATAACTTTTTGCAGAATGCAGAAGAAAAATCAAATTATATCATTTCTATAATTTCATCTAGTGGAAGTAAACCTCAGTAGATATTCGATTATCAGGTTCTCTTATCAACCGAATTCTTCTTTAACCGAGACTGTATACAAAAAATTTAACTATATATTTCCTTTTTGATTAAAGTCAACAAATATTTAAGAAATGGTTGTCAGAGTTGGTATCACAGCCAAATTTCCGCGGATTTTCAAAATGAGGAGACTTCTAAAAGGAGTTTATCTGGAAGTGTTCTTTTGTAACTGAAGAATATATTTAGGGGGGAAAATTCCAGGCATTATAATGAAAAAATTGAGAACACACTTAATAAAGCAATGAGAAATTTAAAATGAACCTGCGAAAATCAGTAATATTCGAGATTGTTCTTAAAAGCGCTAGTTAATGCTACAAAAAATGATGTAAGATGATTGATGACTCATAAAAGAGTTTATTAAAATTCTAATTCCAGTTCTTGCAGTTTTATTCTTGTAAAAACT
The DNA here is from genome assembly GCA_013235015.1 of Araneus ventricosus. NCBI lineage: Eukaryota > Metazoa > Arthropoda > Arachnida > Araneae > Araneidae > Araneus > Araneus ventricosus. The sequence goes on along the minus strand of BGPR01002452.1, from coordinate 170,718 downwards.
TTGGAAAACATTAAAAGTTGTTTGCATACAAAAAATAAAGATTACATATAAAATAATAAAAATAATTTAAAATAGAAAGATTTGTTGAAGTATTTTTTTGCAATTATTTCAAAGTAATTCACAATTGTAAATTATTGCTTACTTTGAATAATATGCATAATGTATAAATTTGTTATTTTATTCGGAAAAGCTTAATTTGCCAAGTTGATCAGTTTAACCATCTGTTCCATGAAGTTTAATATCTATTCGAACTCTTCCTTAACTCAACCATCTCTTCAAGAAACTCCTCTCCCACCAAAGATTTCACAAGCCTCTCTAAGGAAGAGTTTCGAAAATCCATTAATTTACTAGCGCAGAAGGATGTCAGCCATTGCAAGCTATAATCCCAGCTATTGTTCCTGAACATAATTCATTTACTCTCCCTGAAACAATACCAGGGAAATCGATTTCTAACTCTCATGCAAACTATCAGATAATAAGACGTCTTTTTAAAAACTGATAGAGGTCACACTATTTGTCAAAAAACACAGATGGCCTTCGAAAGTACTAGAGTGTATTGCAAATGATTGTAGGTCATCAGCGGTTTTAAGAGTTATATAATTATCGTTCGCAACTTCTTAGGCTCATTAGTTCCGATTCCCGAGAGTGATCTGCAGAAAGGGTGTCTTCAGACTCATTGGCAGTAGCTGATTTCAACCATTGACTATTCAGGAAGTTTGTAATAATAAAGAAGTAGACGATTTAAGTATTGAAATCAATATCAAACAGAACCTGTTCTTAATACTATTTTAAATCACCTGCCGAAATTTTTTGAAAAACCATTGAAAAAATATTTCAAGAAATAATTTATTCTCCGAAACTATTACTAAAGCAATTAATTTTCCTAATGGTTCCAAAATTTCAATCCTACAAGTGTTACCGATATCCGACCTTCTGATAATTAAAACGATCACTTAATGAGAATGAAATTAGAGATATATGTATTTCAAAGATGGTGAATAAGAGCGAAGCAAATATTAAAGTTGGATGTTGAATTTGTAAGTATTGACTCAGACACGTCAGATGGCACAAAGTTCCTCTTGCTGTGTTTTGTAATTTATTACTGGTCATTATCCCCCATATTCCAAATATCATCATTTCTAAGGGTGTTTATGTGTTTTTTTGTTCAATTACTTAAAATGTTTTGCTTCTGATTCATCTCTTTCTCCTAATTGGCTGTTTTCGTATTCTTTTGTGTCTTCCATCTCCGGTTTCGTGATACAGGTACCATTCCAACGACATTCATGATTTTTCTCCAGGCCGGATGTGTAGTGGGATGCTGCTGTTTGAATTTTTGGCATTTTGTCGCTATAATGGACATTAAATGCCATGAGTTCAATATAAAACATTCGAGTCTTGGCCAAATAAAAAACCAGGTCATTTTATATATAGATTGACAATTTATTATAGTCAGCTTGGCTGAGTTTAAACTCAGAAATATTTAGCAATTTAATTATCATATATGATGCACATTGCAGAATTTATATTAATTTCTCCTAAAATATAGTAAAAATTATGAATTGGCCTAAAACTAGCATATTAACTAATAATGGAAGAATAAAAGTCTCCATCCAGCAAGAGCTAAGTAATAGCAAGAAGTGAATACCAATAAGAGAATAAGAATGAGCAACGCAAAACTTATTTATGAACGAGTTTCTGTTCAAACCAGTAAACCTCCGATTTAAGAAATCACCAAATCTATTTGGATACTACATCAAACGGCAAGCTCGAATCAGACATTCTTAAGTGCAAAAACCGTTGCATTCTGTGTTCTTTGAATTCGCTTAATTAGTTTTATTTCAAACGGCTAGTTAAAAATGGTACGATTGTAATAAGCAAAATCGTTTGTTAAAATTTAATCGCCAAAGAGGCCTTAGAATTCGCCGAAAGGAACCATAACAACCAATTATGTCAGCCATACTACAAAAATTCGCTCTTATTTTAAGTAAACATTGAGATCTACAGCAGTTGGAATACATAAAATTAAAATTTCAAAATATCTGCCGGCCATAACTGAAAAAACATCTTCAGATAGAGTGAGAGATTTTGAAGATTCCCATTGACGAAGCATTACGCCGGAAGACGGTCGGTTTAGCGAATGTTCTACAATACCCTAAACAAACAGAAAAGAAAACGTGCTACAGTAAGGCCTAATTTGCATTAGCCAAAAAGCGAATCAACGCTGCAAATGTTATTGATTTGAATTTGTGAGGAGCAAACATTCATAGAAGAGAGTTCGAAAAGAATTTGCCCTAAAATTTAAATTTAAGAATCCTAACAGTAACTGTATTATTGAGACTTTGATTCTTTACTCAGTTTTTAGCACACATTTTGATATAATTATATCTTTATTCAATTTCATTCATCAGTGCGGTCACTTCATACTCATACATGCAAAATTACATGACCAATCTGTTTACCTTAGTTTAACGAGCAACAGCAACTATCTCAATTTTTTGAAATTTCAAACAGGGAGAAAAAACTGAATATTCTGATTTTTTTCATATCTGATACGAACTTGAGGCTGCATGGTCCTGAAACAAAAATTCAGAAATATTCGTAATTTATTCCGAAATTTAATATTTTTTTCTTAATTTTTGAAATTTCAAATAATTGATGGTGGTGTTACTTGTTACGCGACGATATCGTGTAATATAGAGGCAAAATATGCGAATAATCAGTTCTGAGCGGCTGTGTGAATTGAATTTAAATTAGGGGACTCAAAGAGATTTTCACCTTAAATTCTCTTCAACAAAAATTATGAAAAGAGAAAACTATTAAATAATGAATAAACATTGCATTTTTTGTATTGTAAGGGCAAAATACATTATTCCACTGGACAACCAAAAACATTAAAGACGGAATTTTAAATATTTACTCTGATAGGAAAAAGAAATGCGAGAGAACGATGAGTTGCCGAAAGCATTTAGGATCAAAAAATTTCTACTTTTAATATGCTTCAAAATTTTTTATTAACCTGAAATTAATATTTATTTAGATACAAATAAATAGTTCTTTTGAGATTAAATTATTTTTGTTCTTTCATGGCATTACTATAATCATCCTAACTGAATATTCTAGCAGATTATTATGAAAATAAATCATGTATTCACCCTTTCAGAATAATTTTTCATATAATAATCTATAATATAATACTCTTCGCTCGTTCTGCGAGAATTTGCAGCTCACGTTTGGAAAATATTTTCCATCCATGCTACAAAAAATAAATCGTCACTTAACAAGCCATACCACCTATCTCAATTTTTGAAATTTCAAAGAGGAAGAAAATACTCAATTCTTCTGCATTAATATCGATTATCTTTTTTGCACATCTGGTTGGAAATTCCTGTTCATATTTATATCAGGTATTAATAAATTCAGTTACATTACTTGTTGGTTGCAAAAAATTGAGTATTTTCATCTTCATTGAAATTCTAAACTTGAAGGTAGGTATTGCTGCTTGCTAAGAGACGAAGTGCAAAATTCTAGAATAGCAGCAATCTAAATTTTTGCATTGTCTATTTTGCAAAAGTAATCATTTTTTTTCTCGGGATGTATCTTCATCATGTCTGCAAGACATTTTCCACATTCCTTATTTGAAATCTGCACGATAAATTTTATGTTTACTTTTGTTTAATTATAATCATCCTTCATACGATTACTTGTCGTGACGTATTTTTCCTGTATTCATTTCGCTGTACTAACCAAAACTAGCAAAAGTTATCATTTTTTTCTCGGTAGGTATCTTCATCACATCTTCAAAACATTGTGGACATTCCTTATTTGAAACTTAAACGATAAATTTCATGTTTGCTTTTGTTTTAAAATCATTCGTCATACGATTACTTGTAGTGACGTATTCATTTCGCTGTATTAAACAGAACTTTTAGAAACAACCGCTTCTTTAGGAATGCATCCGCCAAATTTCTTTATATTCGTAATTTCACATTTATATAATTTTTTATTAAGCTGTTTCGAATGTCCTTTTTTGAAAAACAAGTGTTTATTATGTTTAAATTTTTAATATGTTTTAACTCTTTAATTCCAAGGCGTCTTTTTTCTTCTAGCCTCTTTGAAACCGAACATTTGGTGCAAATTTACCTTAAAGGTTTCGAAAAGTGTAATTCGGATATATTTGTGTTTGGAATTTTAACTAATTAAAATTTAACCTAATTTGGTATTTATCCTTCCCAACATGGGTCAATATAATACCACAAAAATTCACTGGTGAACATTGATTTTTGCCAATGATATTACAGTGGTTTTAGGGTAATTTTGTGATGCTGTTTCCGAATCACGCATTCTTTTTGTCAGATTTACTATAGTTTAGCGATAAAGATAATTTTTTTTCAAGTAATATGTACGAAGTACTCAAATCACACCGAAACTCTCTCAAATATAAATCAATAATATAATTAAATCAATGCAACAAATCAAATTTATCCAAAAGAGAAAACGATATATAAATCACAAGATAACTCTGTGAAGAAATTATATAAAATCTGTGTCAAATAATGTAAGTTAATGATTAAAATTTTAAAAATTATTAATGAATGAAATAAAGAAATGCATTTCAACATAATAAATGGATTAATCAAAATGGTATGGTAAAAATACATTATGAAGTTCCATTAAGTCCAATAAAATCAAAAAGCTTTTATATGATTTCCTCTTACATACAATTGCAATTTTTTCTTTGGAATATCTATCAGTAATCTGCCACTATACGTGTGAAACACCTATAGTGGCAGATAATAATACCTCCCTTAAAATCGTTGTTCCAATACTTTGATATCCTGATAGCGGAAGACTTTAGTTTAAATGTATACTAATATTTATTGCTTTCTTTATATTTGGCATACATTCTGAACTAATAAATAATATTCTAGTTTTGGAGCTGAGTTTTGCAAGTGTTACCCTAAACAAAGAAAATAAATAAATTCGATATTTTTTAGACCTAAATAATCTCTTGCTATGCGTTCCACTAAAATAAGCCTAGCAAACTGAATTCAAGCGACAGAACGATAGGCGAAAAATAAGATTAGTGTCCAGTCTGAGGACTTCATCAAGGCTCGTCCCTCTGTGCGCATTCATTTTTCATTTGCTACTTTAAAATTTAATTTTTAGGTAATGCTATAATTATCTTTTTTATTTGACTTCTGTTATGCATATAAATTGACTTGCTGCATTTAATCGACAAGATGATGTGCGAAGATTATGATGTTGATTAGGAACTAAAATTGCATATTAAAGTAATTTTACACATTATTAACAACTTTGAAAGGAATTTTTGACAGGAAGTTATGGATGGATTTTGATAAAATAGGATTTATTACTCTTAAGAAGTTGAGAACTTAACAGCTAATCTATAATAGAAAAGCCGTGACACGGCCTCTAACGCTTAGGAATGTGGGCTTGGCTACGACCCACCGGACCAGTCACCACAACCACAGCGCGCGCGGGGAACAGGGGAGAGGCTTTCTTAGAATTCCGAGAGGAACTGGGGGAGAGTACCGAAGTGAATTTCCCTTATCTTTGTAAGAGAAAGTATTTCTATGTCTCTCTATTCCAATGGTGCATCCGATATTTTCTCCCTTTTGCGTACTTAATTTTTTAATTGAACAGTATGTGTAGAGAAAATCCCACTGCAAGGAAACGAATGTTAGCAAGAGAGAGAGTTATTTGCTTAATGGAGGGCGAGACAATGCCAAGAGACATTAAACAGAATTCAAACCTCAAATTTATTATTAGAAAACGCAAATTATTTATTTGGAATTAATTTATTTATCCACTTCTAGAAGATCTTTACTTTCGTTTTTGTTAAAAAGGTTCTTTCTTTTCAGTACTTAATTTTGGAATTGTATATTAATATATTTTGCAAAACGAAAGATAGTGTCAACTGATTCATCATTTGTTTCTCTTCCTCTTTTATTTCTTAAAGACTGTCAATCAGATATGAAATACTGTTGGCCATCTAAAAGCCCGTCCTATATGGCAGAAATCTTCTAGTGCTATGATAAAAAGATTAAGAGAAAGTTTAAAAAATTAATGAAAAGCAGCCAAATTTTGCCAATTTTAAGTCTATTCGAGGCGGTAGATATCAATGAATTTAAATGACTTTTTTCGACGATTTATTTCTCTTTTATTTGGAAATTTCTCTATGTATATTGACACGAACGAAAAAGTTTTGAGCTTTTTTGGCACATCCTACTGCAGACACGATTGAAATGTAGACAATATGCATTCGCTAAAAATCTAGAGGGAAATCGTGTAAAGTAAAATTAGTTTTGAAAGCAGCAGCCTCAAGATACCCTAAAACCGTTTATTTTTCTTTGAAAATAAGGGTTTTTTTGTTCACCATTATTAATTTTTCATTCATTATTAATTTTTCATATAAAAATTCGAAGATTTATCTTTTCTATTATACCAGTTTAGATGTACAATTATTTTTTGAAATTTCAACATCGTTTACTCCAGTTTTCCAAAAGAGTTAAAATATTTCATTCTGAGAGAAAATTATCGTCATACTCGAAGTTCAAATAGATATCTCATAACTGCATCGATTGAACAAGCATATGGAGCTGAAACTTGAAGATGAGATTAAAAAATTTATCCTCATCGTTCTTCGGTCCGTTCAAATGATGATACTTATAACTCTAACTTTCGCTTACCAGCTCGGACATAATAGTCCAAACTATAAATTAAAGAAAGAAGAAAACTAATATAAGCACTTCGAAGAAGTTTTTAAAAAACTTATATACAAAAATTTCGTAATAATAAAGTGGTACACATTCCCGAATGTATACTTTTTTTCTCTACGTCCTTTAAAAAGTCGCGGAAGAATTTAAACGTTGTAGTACTCTCCAAATAAGAAATACAATGTTGTTCATAAGAAATATTTTTCATCCTTGTTAATCAATGGTAGTGTTCAAACATCAGTCAATAGGGTTTTTCACTCTATAGCGGATTTTCACAACTTTCAGACGGATAACCTTCGCTGCTGTTAATCGGGATGCTTTAAAATCTGTTTATTCGAGTGTGAAATACATAAAACGTATTCAAAAGTTCGCAGCAATTTCTTTATTTCTCTGTTAGTTTTTCAAAATATCGCAATAACTTTTTATAAAATCTTGAATAAAGTAACTGTAAAGTGAACTATCAGAAGTTTGGGGAACAGGCTTTCGCTCGCACGAATTTTTTATTTAGGTAAATTTTTAAATTTATTGTAAACAACATTGCAAATCGGGCTTATCCAACAGTATATTGAAAAAGTTATTTTGATGAGCAAAATGCGTTTTTTTCCTAACTGTGTAGTAGATAAATCTTATTTACATTAAATATATTTTAATTTGTTAATATATTAAAGATTAATATCCAGTTTGATGCTGATGCTGTTTCTTTGGGTGATCAACATTAATTGAAAGCCAATTTTAAACATTCCAATTAAATATACTAATTCTACGTTTCTTATTATTGAACTTTAAAAACAAGAAAGTTACTTTCTGCGTGGATGCTGTTAAATGCATTGAGTTATTTTTCACAAATGTTCTATCCCGCCCACACATTACCGGGAGGTGCTGCTTGCATTTACGAACTAAAACTGACTGATATTTGTAGTTCTGTGAGAGACGTTGCTCGATTGCCAGTGATGGAGCGTGACGCTTCTAACTACCCTCGATGCTTTATTTTGATATCATGCAAGAGCAGCACACGCCATTAAATTACCTTTTTCTTTGTCTCTTATTTAAATATTTATCTTGTAACAATGAAATATCTAGAAATCACACCTTGTTTTCATCTGTCTTATGAATACACACTTTATCTTATTTGGGAGCTCGGCTTCATCCTACATAAATACCAACTTCGATTACTATTACTTAATTTAATTTTTCAATTAGCAAAAATAGATAAAATTACATTTACAAATTGTACTGCCTTGGATTAGACTGATTATTTATGTTAACACCTCGTTTAGAACCAATACAAGGGCTATTTTGAACATGCCTGCTAATTTTGAACCGAACAAACATTTCGATTAATTTTTAATTAATTTAAATTTTATTTCAAAATTTGAAAATCCTCTTTTAGTAAGCAAATTTTTCGTAGAATTATTATTCATCAAATATGGAAGGGTATATTGGTCTGCAATGTAGGGTGTTTTGAATGATTTATATCTCGCAATTTTGACAAAGAATCCTCGGCTAAAACAATATTATATGTCCTCTTACCTCTCAATGCTTAAAATGTAAACACACATTCTGTTTACTATTCATGTATTCAAGCGAAACAAACGACAATTTTAAAATTCCATTTATCCAACTAGAACATCTTCTATGTTTTTACAAACTCACCATTGAAATTTTTTTTAAATCCATTAACTCACGGAAACTACCCTCCACATTCGAAAACAAAAGGCTATATGCATAAGTTATAATCCCAACTACAATATATAACTTTAATATATAAATTATAGATTATATTAGAAAAATAGAATTAATAATTGCTTATTATTTGCAATAATATTACTAAAAAAATTATTTCTTCCGAAAATGTGAACGTTTCAAGTTAATCTAAGGAGAAAGAATAAAGGAATGAATGTACAAAATCAAGAGAGTAAAAGTTTTCATGGAACAATAAAATGGGTTTGAATTTCATTACAACAATAAAAAGTATCGTTAAAAATTGGGTTTAAAATTAATTTAAAAAATCTTTAAATCAAAGAAAAATAGTATTGAAAAAATCGGTCTTTGAAAACTATTTAAAAAAATTTAATAGTGGTGTTAAAAGAGATTTTATGCGATGATACTCGCCGAAGTTATTGAAGAAACACTTTAATATTTGTTTACTTTTTAAGAAATTAAAATTTTAATTCAGATGTTGAAAATCCAATTCTTAGTGAGCAACTTTACCGTATAATAACTATGTGTTAAATATGGGAGAACTAGGTTCAGTGGTCTGTCCTATAGTGTGTTTTGAACGTTTTTTTTTTCTTATCTCGCTCTTCATAGAAAGTATCCCAGCCTTAAACAATTATATTAAACAGGTTCCCTTACCTTTCAATGCTTAGAATGTGAACACACGTTCTATTTACTATTCATGTATTCAAGCAGAACAAAAGACAATTTGAAATTTCCATTTATCAATCTAGAACAACTTCTAAGTTTTTACGAAACTCAATGTTGAAATTTCTCAAAAATCCATTAATTCACAGAAACTAGAAAATTCTACTTGGAAAGTCCCTCCCGCACACGAATGGTATGCTGAAAATCACCCTGGTCTGTCTCTACTGTCCGAAGGTACAAGATCCGCACAGATTGCATTGGGCACACTTCGTAGTGGCCATATATCAAAAGCTTGAAATTCGTCGACAAAGAAAAGACTTATTCCTCTTGCCCTTGTTCCTGCCCTGCTTCTCCTGCTCATGTCATTGACTGTATTGGCGCCTCTACGAGGCTGCTGTAGAGTGAGAGGGAAAATGGATTTTTGGTACTTCTAGAGCGACATGGTCTAGTATTTGGACAAGGGGGACATGAAACAACAACAAAGAAACTTCCCTCTACATTCGGAAACAAAAGACTATACGCATAGGTTATAACCTCAACTACAATATCGCATCACATTTCGACAAAATTTATTTACTCGATACTAATACAATATCCTAGAAATCGATTTCTGAAGCATTCCAACCCAGCCACATATCTTTCCAAGCTGATAGACGTCGCTCCATCCTTCTGAAAACACAAAGAGCCCACGACAGGTAAGGGTGTATAGCAAACGATATTTAGGAGTCAGCACTTTTAATAGTTTTATAATTATCGTTCATTCCTCCCCTCGCTTCGTTAGTTCAATTCTCCTAATATAATCTACAGAAGGGCCTCTTTGAAGTGGATTGGAATTGATTAGGCTAGGGCGGATTTCCCACCGTCAACCGCGGGTGGTCTAGTAGAGATTTCGGCATTTATTCAGCGCCAGATGCTTGTACTGTCGGATTAAAATCTATCGTGTAATTCATTAGAATAGTCAGAAATAAATGTTTTCAGAAGTGCATATATTTTCCTGGAATTGCATATATGCTGCAAGGTATAAACTGTGATTAATAATACCCTTAGATATTATGTGCAGTCTAACCCATACCTGTTCTTTTTCAGTTTCATTGTTTTTTCATGAAGATACTTTATTAAATACAGAATAAGTCTTATGCAAACAGAACTTAATGTGTTACACAAATCGAATCAATTTTTCATTGAATAGTCTGTATTTAATTGTAACAGATTTTACGAAAATTGTATAATTTTTCTTTTTAATTATTAATTTAATTAATAAGTTAATAACCTGCGAGACTAAATTTTTTAAAATCGGAAAATAATTCATATATTATAAAATGGAGACAAGATTCAAAAACTCATTATTAATTTTATAAATTGGTGAATCGCACGATATAGCTTGAAAAAATATTTGCAATAGAATCTTAGGTTTTCAAATATCACTATTGTATATTTATCATAATTTATTTCATTTAACCTTGTACAAAAAGAAGTTGAACATAAGTACTTTTGAGCATAAACATCTGGCGAACAAATATGTTTTCTGCGTCTAGGTATAATAAATTAACTATGTTCTACACAATCAAGTGCCACATATTGCAGCACGCCAAGGGCCACCATGGTGTCTGAATCGGAGAAGAAATATCATACAACTGGTCTTAAAATTAACTCAGCAAAAAGGCTTATGGTGTGAGATTCGTTGAACATGGAATTCACTCTACGCTGCCAGTATAGCCATAGATGCTCGTGTAGCCAAAACCCAATGGCTTTTTTCTCTCGCATAAACTAATTTCTAAATCAATAGTTTTCGTATTACTTTTTTTAATAAAAATTAGTTTCCTACTGATCACCTGCTTGAGATCCTTCATCGACAAACTTTAAACTACCTACTCTTTATGAAAAAACCAACTATAGAAAATTTTCAAAACTGCATTTGCTCCCGAAAACCTTCCAATAATTCTAAAACTGACGGTGGAATAATCTATAGAAGAGTAATCACAAGCAACTGTCAGACACATTATACTCTTACTAGTCCCTGAAACAATATTCTGGAAATTGATTTCTTACAAACATGTTCATTATCCGATAATGTGGCGTCTTCTTACGAACTAATAGAAACCACGCCATTGTTCTGAAAACAGAAAGGGGACCAATGAGACTTAAGGAAAGATATTTTGGATTCATTATTTTCCGAGTACTTCGTCGGTTAATTGTTGGATAATTATAGATTGCCTACCCGTCATAACATTAGTTCATATATCTGAGTAGAATTTGGAGAATGAGGGTCTTGGAAGCTGTCACCAGATTAAAGAAGCAGAGACAGATCTTTACTATCGACTTACCCGGCGATGTTTTGACTCCTTCCAAACTGCTGGAACGCATTTACCCCTTTCAAGTTCAGATGTAGATATTAAAAGCCAATCTAATAAAATATATTCCATTTTGCTTCATTGTGAATCTGCGTAATCTTGAACCACTACTTTCTTTCCGAAAGTTGGTGAACAGTCAAATGGTTGTAAGTTTATTTTTAGAGAGTAATTGCGATATATGGACAAAATGAATCGGTAAGCTGTTCAGCTTGTGTTTTATTTCTTCACTTTTGAATCTTTAAATTTAGCCAATTCATATTCTGATAAAGAGCTGAGGAATACGTACTTTCTACAAATCGTACTGGCTTGGTTTAGATTGGTTTGATATATTAATGCCTCGTTTGAATCCAGCACAAAGGCTAATTGCGACGAGCATCCAAATTTTCTACCGTAAAAATCGTCTCTAAATTGTCACACATAACAGGAAGTGCTACCTTAATAATGATTTACAAATTTCTGGTAAACCAATTGCACCGTATTGTGAATAAATTCTTCTGAAAAAAATTTTTCAAAAAAAAACTCACCACCAACGTAGAAGTAACGTCATATTCGTTTAAGGCCTTAAAGTTAGTCAAAACGTTAAAGAATTAAATATAATATAACATACAGTGTCTACAGATGCTTTCTCCAATCGTAGGTACTGTTTCTGAAAATAGTCTTATTCGAAGGTATAATATTTCGAAATTAATTCATCCAAAACCTACTGTCACTGCTACGCTTTCATCTTTTTTATTAAATGTCGGACAAACACATACTGGTTATAATTTACAAAACCCGAATATCTTCTTGGGCACCCTATTCACAGATTCAATCTATACCATAAAAATAACTACTGCAAATTTATTCCTTAAGTCAGATTTTGAATAGAATTAAACGGGCAAAATTAATAGTTGAAGTGAAAATCTCTTCAAAGCTGAAACATCATTGTCAAGAGGAAGAGTGTGTTTGTTGTTAGATTTTCATCAAATGGTGGCAGTATTTCGAACAAATTCAAAAATTTCTTTCTTCCCATAGTCTGAAATCTATATTGGATTTCGAATGCTAACTAACAGATTCCTTGGAAAGCAGAATTGGAAAAAATATATAAAATCTGCTGAAAGAGGATTCTGAATTAGCTTTAGCTTGTTTTCTCCTTGAGTCTTAAAGGAAATTTTAAACAATGACAGTCATTTTTCAGTGCAGGATACAAATAGATTTTAATGGAGCATAAAGAGTTTCTACAAGCTCTTTTCATTGTGCAGTAGAGATAGTTGTCAATTTCAAATTTACAGGAAACTGTTGATAACGCTTTTTTCATTAACTATAAAAAATCTGAGATTGTTTTACCTGAAAGCTGATTAATTTTACTACATGTTTCCTTTCGGATTTATAAATTCTTTCCTCCATTGACAAAATATGTTGTCTTGTGATATATTCAATTTTCCGTTTGTTTTTACAGATATTTGATATAGATAAATTTTTTAAATCATAAAATGACTTGGCAAATGATATTTATTAAACAAAATATCTTACCAGAAAATATTGAAGCGAATTCTTTGGAATTAATATGGTATCTATGAAAAAAGAAAAATGGAATGAACTCTACACATGAATCTTAAATATGAATATATTATATGTGGCAGAATGAGACGATCATTAGTATGATTCACGTGGTACCCCCGCGGATCGTTTTTCAATTTCCTGTATACTAAGTGCACAAAGAGAAAAATTATTACAATCGTCCAAAATATGCAGCACAAATCTTCTGGTGAATCTGGACGATTTAGACATTTCCTAACTCGAAAACAACATGGTTGGAATTTTGTCTGTCTGTGAACACCATAACTCAAAAACGCATTGAGCTAGATGAATCAAATTTGTTGCAATCTCTTGAGAGAAAATGTTTGAAATTTGTATCAATTTTTGGAGAAAATCCTTCCATGCAAAGTCAGTCTTGTCTATCCATGTGCATGTGAATACGGCTACTCAAAAACACAAAAAGATAAAAGGATGAAATTTAATTCATAATTTATCAGCAAAATCGTAGATGAGTAACAATTGTTCGACCAAATCCAACAACGTGTTGACTATCTTCCTTCTGTGTATTCGCGTGGTTGTAAACGCGGTAGCTCAATAACACAATTGACTTTATTAATGAAATTTGGCATGTGGACTTGTGATCTAACGTGCAAACATGTACCAAATTTTGTACCCAATCGGTCGAATGCATGTCGCCCAAAATGCAGACTCGTCTATGTTCATAATTTTGTGAAATACAAACAGGTTGTATTGTGTCACTATATGCGAAAGCTGTTGGGATGAGGGGCACTGCCGCTTGAGGGCTATGACTTTGAATACGAAGCTTTGTCTTTAAACCCAAAGATTAACTTTGCTATGTCGTAAGCTGTACACTCACGGAGTGACCGTTCCATACAGTTTGGAGTGCTTCACTCTAAACTGCGTCGTGAATGCAAAAATTCAATTACAATCGGTGTGGTGTGGTCAAAAATTTTGTATTTTCCTTTTCGTTTGTTTTCCATCTCACGAGTGGGATCATAAAACTGAAGTAGGATCGTGGAGAGGGGAAACAAGGTTCTCTCACACAAAAAAAAACAATAAGATGTAGACCCGTAGGGAAGGGGGGGTGAGCCTCTCACACGAAAGCGCGGCGGGGGTCTGGTTTTGAAAACGGGAGGAGCAGTGGCGGCCTAGGAGATCGAAGTGACTGGTAGTGTTGAATGCATGTGCCTCTCTGTGTGACAACCTAAATGGACGAGCTGATGATTGGAAAGTTAATGATTGCAAAAAAGCCACTTGGCTTGGAGTGAGCTTACCTCGAATGTCTTGCTTTACAAGTAGAACCGAAAAGAAACTGCTATGTTGTGTAAGTACCTGAGAATGTCGAAGTAAAAAGACATACGCGGGGAAAAGATTTACAACTTCTATAATGCACATTAATGATACGTTTCAATTTGATCGTGAAAAATTATTAAAACTTAATTATTCATAAATACTCAATATTTAGAGAGAATAAGTCGGCTAAAATGGATGTGCTCGACGTTGGGAGAGAAACATGAGTGCGATTGGAGAAATTTTCTCCACTTTCCATAAAATTGGCATTTCCTCCGTAATTATGCAGATATGGGCGATAAAAGAGCTTAATTTCGCTTATAATTATTTTGTGAGGAATGGTGAATCCATCACCACGTTTCTGCATATGATTTCCCAGATTCATAATCTACCGAAAACACTTTTCCCTCTCATAACAGAATCTTATTTTTGTACTATCTTAGTTTAAAAGGTCCATAAATGGAAACAAAAGTTGATTATCAACAGTAGGCTAGAAAAGATTGAAAGGGTTAGATTAGCGATCTTACGAAATACACAACGCTTTGCTCTCAGATATTTTGTGCAACTTCAATGCATAACTATAAATGGTCATCATTTCCAAAATATGATTTTACATTCATGAATATTATTAAACACATTGTAATCACGGAATTTTATTAATCATTAATTTTTTTCTTGTCAAAACTAACGATTTTCCGATTATACAAATCCTCCTATTAATCTGCTTCAAATTGTTCATGTAAAGTGTCATGGATTGAAAATATCCTATCCACATATGAAAATAATAACGTCAAGAAAATTCCTAAAAAAATGTAACTATTGATTCTGAACGGAAAAAGGAAGGAAAATTTATTTGCATCAGTAAATTGGTTTCGCTGGGTGAATAGTGACTAAAGGTTGTGCGATAGAATACCTTACATTCTTTCCAGGTAGTCTAGGATACAGAAATAAAAATGATACCTATGATCGATCACGCAAAGGACGACTAACACAGGAGGTCCATTGTCATTGAATTAAGTAATAGAATTGGATACATCTGATAAAATGAACAGCACAGGTTTAATAGAATTCAAATTCACAATAACTTAACAATCTATTTGGATAAATAAACAACTTTACAAGCCGTATGCAGCATGACATATATTGTGCAAAAGTAAGTTAGGTGCAGTATCAACAACAAATATTCGGATTACTTAAAGTAAGTGTTTAAAAAGACATTAGGTTTGAAGTTAAATACTCTTCGTATGCTATAATTGCAGCTGAGTTGTTGAGCTATCGTAAATTTGCATTCCATTAAGCCTGTGTTGGACACTTACGTGTCTTATTTTTGTTAATTTACCGACAGCCTCCTATAGTAGTAACGCTTTGCATAGGCTCCCCATTATAGAAATAACTTCTTTCTGTATGCCTCGTAAAATTTAACTACTTTTTGCGACACAATAGCTTTTTCATATATAAAATTATATTAAATGCTAGCTTTATAACAGAACTACTATAATTTCTAATTTAATTTATAGTTTTTTTAAATGGCTTCATAAAAAATATTTATTTTTCTCTTAAAATAAATCATAGTTTGCGTTTATGTACTTAGTTATAAAGCTTTTATCTTTCCAGAATAGAGAAAAACTCTGAAAACTCCCTCGGATGCATATCCCGTGGAGACTTATAATCGATTAATCGAAAGAGTTACATTGTGTGAAGAAATTTAACAGGCATTATTTTGTTTCTGCAAGCAATGGACTTTCATAGTCAGATAAATGCTGATAAATCATTTATACTTTAAACGGAAGATTCAAGAAAAAGTCCTTTTTCAAGGTAATCTTATCTACCCATGGGATTTCTAGAATCCTGGTTTAGGAAAATATTCACGTTTTCATTTTTCTCAGAGCAGAGAAACTTTGCAACACTCAGAAAAAACTCTTACTAGTTTGCGGAAAACAATTTAAAAGAAATACATGCATAAACAAAATAAGTATAAAATTAGCTGTTTAAAAGAGTGTTTAAGTATGTTGAATTTATACAAATTTTGTCCAGATATTAATATTCGTTTTTAAATAAAGCACAGACAAGATAAAATTTGCAACTAAAATTTGTCTTTTATTTGATTACCTTATATTATTTTTTATAGTTATTTTGCAAATTGAAATATTTGTAGTAATTTGTGATGAAAAATATCAGCGCCATACTCGAATCTCATGAACTCATCGAGATGAGCAGTACAAACTTCTCTAAGTTCCTCATCGGTTGTAAAATATTTCCCGCCCAGAAGCTTTTTAAGTCTTGTGAACAAATGAAAGTCACCGGGGCTAAGTCCGGGGTATAGAGTAGAGGTTGTTCAAGAATTTCCCATGAAACATATTGATCAAAACTAACGCTATTTTAGCTGCGTGAGACGTGCTTTGCCTTACGAGAGGTCCACGGCGTTATAAAACATGTAGTGCCTTCGATTCTCCATCGCATGCCGTAGTTTCTTTAGTCTTTCTCAGCTAGCATGAATGTTTATGAAGGTTCCATTTAGCATAAAATCATTTATCAAAAATCAGCCACTCTATAGGATTAAGTTTGGTTTCATGTGTAGTATAAGTAACCCAAGTTTTATCCCGTTTTGCACAGTATGAGGAAAACATCATCTCCTCAGTTTCAGCAGCCATGACTTCACCCAGTTTGTTTTTATAATAAATTATCGCAGTCAATTTAAGATCTTTTCATAGAGATATATTTCTTTGATATAAGTTTGTGTAGTTCTATTTTTGCAGATTCCTAATGGAACAATTAATCGATTCAAATATATTTACTCTAATTCTTTCATTAGTATATTAGCGAATAATCTTGACAACGATGATAACCATATTGAATGTTAAGTATACAAACCTGGTATTTTTTGTGTACTCAAATTTGTATTTGGACGAAAGATAATGAAAATCACCACTATCTCTATAATATAAACTATTTTAAATATATCACTGATGCTCGCTAAATGTTGTCTAGTTGCATGGAAACGCCGCTAAGTAAATCGCTGCTCTTAATTGAAAAGTTGATGTAGTCATTGGAAAAATAAATAAACAGTGGATTAAAGATCAAAAAATATTCAGAGTTCGTAAGGATTGGATGTTCAAGTGTAATGATGCTTTTAAATAATATTAACTATTTTAATGAATAGAAATTTCTGAAATATAATATAATATCATTCCACCTTCATAAAATTTGCAACTCGTCAATGTTTGGCATTTTCTATAAAATACCGTAATGTATAGACATTTTCTGCTACATTATATCATTTTTAAAAGCCATGCTTTGCGATATGTTATTCTTCTTACAGATTTGATTCTGGACAAAAGTTTTAAAAAATAGACCATTATCTTTTGGATTGTTAATTTGCTTGATTTTGAGTTAAAAGTTATAATAACTATCCTATCATTATTTACTACAATTACGCTAACATTAAAATTTTCAATGGTAATATCCTCTTTATTTACTTTTCCCCCTCCTTTTTTCCTTTTGTTTCTGAATTTCTTTATTAGTGTATAAAATTTCTCTTACCATTTCGTGTCATTCATTCATGTATGGATTGAATGTAAACTTCACGACTTTATTTACTATTCATAAAATAGAGATCTAGAAGTTCATGCGTTGGCAAACATAAGTCAGTTTTCATAATTACTTTATTGTGAACTGTGGCGTTTCAGTCAGAGCTTTAAAAAACTAAAATAATTGTTTTTAGTTAGTAAAGACGCTGGCGTCCTTTTTGATAATACGAATAAAGATGCTTATGTTTCATAGACATTGAGACGATTATTTCAAGCATATCTTGACTGACCTATATCAACTTAAAGTTAGTTGCAAGATCTTTTTGGATGCGATGGGTCTCATAGTACGGAACTACAAGTGCTAAATATTTGCTTTCCAGAATCGCAAAGATTGTTAGATATGTTTTGCAAAAAAAAAAAAAACACTTTCTGTTCCAAAAGAAGTGACACGCAATTTTCAAAACTTAATTCGTCCTAACTCTGAATCTGTATTTATTTATTCCATATTTTTTTAATATTTGTCATTAGTTTGCTTATAAGCTAGCTGTTTCATTTTACTATTTCATATGCGAATATAATTATACAATATTATTTAATCAGTTCTTAGGATTTGTTTGAAAAATAATTCACTTATTAATTCAAAATTTCTATCAGAAGTGTTTTGATTTATTATAAAAACTGAAATAATGGAAAACGACGAAAAAAATTTAAATATATTTAACCGCTGGCCATTTTATAAAATTGATGAAATATATTATAATTTTAATGAAATTCAGAATTGATGAATAGAAAAGTAAAAATGATAGAAAAAATAAAAAAGAATAAGAATGCATTTATATATATATTATCATAAAGAACAGAATAATCCTGAGTGATTTTAAGAAAGAATATAAGCGTTTTTGCGTTTCTTCTCAAAAGCTTAAAATGTCTTAAGAACATCGCTTTCATTCAAGAAAAATTTTCATAAAATAGCGTTATCCATATAAATATGACGCCATCTTTAAGTAAGATAGAGCCATTTTAAATAAGAAAAATATTTTTAAATATTTTATACTCCCAAAATCACTTATAATTTCATAGGAAATCGTGATTTCAATTATATTAACATTTATTATTATATAATTATTCTAATATTTTATATAAGTTAATAACTTAAAAATTAATGACATTCAAAAATTTGAATCGAATGTGAGTTTTGTGCATAATTTTCTGATAAGATATTGTTACAAAAAACGAATGGTTGGCGTACATAAATGCAGATTAAGAAGTAGGGTAATAATAAAAAAATGACTATTTATTTTGCGAATATTTCATCAAAACACTAACAAAGCAGAGATAACAAAACTGAGCAAAACTCTTATAAATTCACAACAAAGATCACCAATAAATCTCAGACAGAGTACTTTCAATAGAGCTCAAAGATTTCTTATTATCTCACCAGCTTTCTTTCTTCTTTAACTGACTCTCATTATTGGACAGCTTGATTTTATACCTTTTCAACAGGAAATGACGTCAAAACATAGATATTGATGTAATATGTAGAATGTTCCAGATATTTTTGGCTCCTAGTTGAAATAGGACTTCAGTTCAGGATTTTTCTAGAACATTTCTTTTGTCGGCAAAATGATCGCCAAGGTTAGCATGTCAGGGAAAGAACTGTACAGCTATATAACAATATTTTGGCTTATCTTCAAAAAAATTTTTTAAAATCTATATATCAATAGATTTTGCTACACTGCAAATGCTGAAATTTGGCATTTTGTTGGATAGGATTCTATTGTTTTTAGGTTTATATGAAACATTTTCTTGCACTACTCGTTATGTTATTAAAGCTATAGTCTGGATTGAACCCACAAAATGCTGGTAATTACTACATTTTGAGTCAAAAAATATTATTTAAATATTTTTCTTTCAGTTAGGTGTTAAATTACAATGCGATCTCTGTCGTAATCGACAAAGACAATCCAGAACAAGTAATATAATGACGTTTTGTAATCTGAAAGTAACTTCTTTTAAGATGAAACTGGATTGTAATTACATGTGAAACAGAGCAATTGAAAAACATTTCAGTTTACTTTTGAAGAAACCTAGAACACTTTATCACCAAATTCATAAAATAATAGAATATTCGTTCTAAAAAGTTTTCAGTAGGAAATTTAATTTCTATTTGTCAACCAAAGTCGCACAAAAATATTGAACAAAATTGCACAATACTGAAAAATATTCACAACATCATATAATATTATAAAAAAATTTTTAAAAAATTGAGAACGTCTGAGAATGGCATTCTATGAGTTAACGAGCAAAAATTATTTTCTGAAACTTCAACATCGTTTACTCCAGTTATCCAATATTTAAAATGAGAGAAAATTATCGTCGTACTCGAATTTCAAATAGATATAACAAAACTACATCCATTGAAAAATAGATGGCGCTGAAATTTGAAGACGAGAATAAAAAATGTAACCTCATCGTTCTTCGGGCAATTGAAATGATGAGAACTTGAACTCTAACTTGCGTTTTCCAGCTCGGACATAAAAGTCCAAGCTATAAATTAATGAAACGTTATGATCGATAAGAGAGATTGCTGAAATCATTTGTTAAAAATTTTATATACAAAAAGTTCACATTAATAAAGTGGTAAAACTTTTATAAAGACGTACGTGCACATTCCATATGTATGTTTTTTCCTATGCCCTTTAAAAAGCCGCGAAAGATTTTAAACGTTGTAGAACTTTCCAGATAAGAGATACAAAGTTGATTATAAGGAATATTTTTCAGACTTGTTAATAAATGGTCGTATTCAAAGAGCAATCAATCGGGTATTTTACTCTATGGCAGAATTTCACAACTTTCAGATGGATGACCATCGCAGTTGTTAAACGAGATGTTTTAAAACCTATTTAAGCGATTCTGAAATAAATATAGAGTATTCAAACATTCGAGGCAATTTCTACAATGATCTGTCCTTTTTTGAAAATATCGCAATCAGTTTTTATATAATCATGAATAAAGTAACTGTAAAGAGAACAGTCAGAAGTTTGAGGAACAAGCTTGCGCTTACAAGCGTTTTCTATTCTAAATTTTTAAATTCATTGCGAATCTGGCTTATATAACAGTTTACTGAAAAACTTATTTTAAGAGCAAAATCCGTCTTTTTTCTAGCTTAAATGGAAAAACATCTTATTTAAATTAATAATATTTTAATTTTCAATATAATAAAGTTTAATAAGCAGTTTGATCCTGGTGCATAGTCGCTGGGTGATCAACACTAATTGAAAGGGAATTTTAAAAAATCCAACTAAATATAGTAATTCTACGTTTCTTATTATTCAGCAGTTACAACCAGAATGTCCCTTTCTGTTCAGATGTTATTAAATGCACTGGTTGTTCTTCATAAAGGTGGTATCTCACTCACACACCGCCAGAAGGCGCTGCATGCATTTACGAACTAAAACTGACTGAACTGTGTAATTCTGTAAGAGACGTTTTTCGATTGCCTGTGATGGAGCATGATGCTTCTAACTACCCGCGATGTTATATTTTGATATGATGAAAGGGCAGCACCCGCCCTTCTTATTACCTTTTTCTTTATCTCTTATTTAAATGTTTGTCTTGTTCCAATTAAGTATCTAAAAGTTACACCTTGTTTTCATCTGTCTTAAGACTGCATACTTTATCTAACATGGGAACTTGGCTTCCATCCTACATGATGGCTCAGACCCGGTTGAACTTGGCTACCTCATCGAATTCCCTAGACTCAAAAAATTATTAATCCTTTTGATGTCTATTAGAGAATATTTCATGATGCTGTGCCAAGACTTTTGGGAAAGAACAAACTGGATTACTGTAAAAGTATGATGGATATGAAGGACGTAATGACGGCATACAAATCGAAAGTGCAACTTCCACAAAAGCAAACTGTCAGTAATTTTTCATGATGCTCCTATTATTTAAAGAAAAAAAAGAAGCTTGTTCAAGAAAATGTGGATGCTTTAATGGAATTTTAAAACTGATCAAGATATAACAGTAAGAAAATCGAAGAATTATTTTAGAAATTATTTGATTTATGAATTTCATAGTTGATGAAATGTTTGATACATAATTTTGTTGAAGCGAAATTTATTTGAAGACAACTTAGCTTATTCCATGCCCTTTTGATGTTCAACAAATTTTTCTGTTCTCTTGCAAGTATGTTTTTTATTTCGAAGAAAACTATGATTCTTTTCAGATTGGAATTTTGATGCTATTGAAATTATAACCTTGAAGATTTTGAATTAATATTTGATGTTGAATTTAAATATTCTGTTTTCTAGAACAAAAAAGAATTTAAGGACAATTCGATGCATATTTTGAAGAATTTTTCATTTGATGCTTATTGGAGTTTAAAATTTGGTTTCTTGAACAAACACTGTTTTTGAGAACTACTTACTTCGATGTATAAATTGAGAAAAAATATTTCATTAACGAATTTTTATTTAAAATTTTGATGTGGAATTTTATTTTCTTCTCTTGAATGCATATTTTAAGACTTGATTTAATTTTTCAATTTTGAGTGAATAGTATTGTTACAAAGCTGTAAGGATGTTTCCCTGACATGCAAATATTGGGGGAAAATTTTGCGATCTTGCGGTCAAATATCGAAACCATTTTGGCGACTTCGCGACAAATTTCAAGACCCTTTTAAAGACTTGGCGAGAAAAGGAATCTTCTAGAAAAATACTGAACTCTGGACCTTACTCTACTGTTAGCCAGAAATTTCGTGAACCTTCTTGAGATTACATCACTTCCTATGTATTGACGTCACTTCTATCGAAATGTTAGAAACGCAAGCTCTCAAACTACAACAGTCAGTTGTAGTTTAATCAGCAAGTAGAACTGAGATATAATGAGCGCTATTTAAGAGGTGCAATTAAAATTTATTAAAAATACTGCTTTTGTGATTTGTTAAGATTTGTTACCTGTGCTACTTTTGTGTTCTTAGAATATTCGTAGTATAAATAGCTTTATTTTTACACTGCTTATTGGAATGCAATAACGGACACCCAAAAATGAATTTTGTTACATTTGGTGTCAGGAGTGGGGTATTTGACTTTCCTGTGAATGTCCGAGACCAGAATTTTGACCAGATCCATGGATGAAAAATTCTAGAAGCTGTTCGCAATGTTGGCAGTGATGAAATCTGGACAGGAATTGATGGAAGCCGAATTGGAGAAGAAAATAAAAGCTGGACAGGAAGAAATGTGACCTGGACAAGACAGACTGGAACAAGAGATGTGATCCGGAAAACAGAGGATAGAGGAAGTTCAGAGAGAAATGAAGGGTCTAATTTGAGCTGGCAAAGAAGAGATGTGAGCACATGCAGAGAAAAAAGTAGAAAGTATTAAGAATCATTTTGACGCATGCATAGGAAAAATAGAAGAGAAAGTCCAAGATCCGAAATGAAAGGTTAAAGAAG
Organism: Araneus ventricosus; assembly: GCA_013235015.1. Lineage (NCBI taxonomy): Eukaryota > Metazoa > Arthropoda > Arachnida > Araneae > Araneidae > Araneus > Araneus ventricosus. The sequence goes on along the minus strand of BGPR01002452.1, from coordinate 147,452 downwards.
TAGAGGAGAAAGTTCAAATGAAAATTGAGGAAGTAGAAATCAAAGTTCAGGGAAATATCGAGGAAGTAGAAGAAAAGTTTTAAGGGAACATTTGGAACATCAAGAAGAGGCTCAGTGAACTTGAGGACAGACCAATCACTTTCTCTGTCAGTCCAGAATTCATGCATTCCAGACCGACAGTCAAACCCTTGGTATTTGACGGAAAAACATCAGGGAATGTTTTCAAAACTCAATTCGATGTTGTGAACTCTACAAATGGATGGACGTATTTTGTGAAAGCCAGTCAACCTGTTGCTTTACTGCGAGGATCAGCGCCAGAGTTCTTTCAAGGAATACCAGCTGATACGTTTACAGACTTAAAAGTTAAAATTGATAAAATTAACGAAAATTAAATTAAAAATTAATAGAACTTGAATTAAAAATTAATTAAAATTCTTTTGCATTATACAGAAAGGCGCATATGCAGCTGCTTCTGATAGAATACACGATTTATTTTTCGAAGTTCTAATTTTGTTTACAGACTTAACATTGAGAGGGCTCTGGAATCTGGATTTGGGGACATCCATCTTAACCAATTTTACGGAACTGAACAGAAGGCAAGACGACAGAAGCCAGGAGAGAGCCTTCACGTTTTGGCCGCAGGTGTGAGCGAGCCTACACCTAATGAGCCTGTCTTAAACTAAGCGCCTTCTGAATGTTAGGGAAAGCCTAGCAGCCAAGTACTTTGTCGACGCTATCAGAGGCCAGGACATGCAGCATTCAACGAGACTGATGGGCGCGAAAGATCTGAAATCAGCCCTGGAATTTGGCATGAAATATGAAGCTGCAAGAACTATTTCGAAGACATCCAGATACGTCAGAACAACGGAGATTGAGGATTCTACCGGTAGGGAGAGGGATGATACATTTAAATCTCTATGGAACAGGTTGTAAAAATTATTTAAGAGTAGTGTTTCTGGAAGGAAGAACATGTCTCCGCGAAACCAGAACGTAACTTGCTGGAAATGTAAAAAGAAATAGCAGGTACAAACGGAATGCCAGGAAATTACTTCCAACCAGGAAAACTAAAATAAAGCCGTCTGGCAGGGGCGAAAGCATCCTTTTCTAAATAAAACCCCTGAAGAAGGACTGAAAGTCTTCGCACTTAGCGGAAAGAAAAATGGACTATAATCAGAAGGATCTATTTCTGGTATCCCATGTTTGATGTTGGTGGATACAGGTGCAAACGTCAATCTTTTAACACTATAACGACGGTTTTTTCCCTATACCTAGAAAGATTTTATAGCGGTCATTTTGACCGCTCTCGTTTAATAACAAAAATAAACATTTTTTTAAACATTTCATTTTTAAATTTTACATTTTCTTAATTTTCATTTCCCGTTCATCACTTTTTCTTCATTTTATAATATTTTTAATGTTCAAGTAAATATGATATATATTTAATCGATTATTAATAAAATGCAAAAAACACACTATGCAAAGGAAATTACTTTGAACTTCACAAAATATCTATATCACATATGATAAAAACCTTTAAAAATTATAGATATAATAATATAAATATTACAAATACTTCTACTTACGTTTCTCTTTTTTACAGTTTCTATAAACACTCATATTTATCTCTTTGCTTGTGCAACAGCAGCAAACTGACCTTTTGCAATCACAAAAAATGTTCATTGTTTTATTATGACATTTATATATTTGGAATTGTTTGCGCTTCTTGCTTGAGGTATTGGGTCCATGCTCTGTACCCGGAGTGAAAAGGGAGAGTGCAGAAGTCTTAGAGGAAACATAATTTTTTCGCAGCTCATCAGCTTGCGAGGTCTCTGGGCCCGCAATTTCCCACGGGAGAAGACCTCCAACGAACTCGCCAAAGAGAAGGATCCGCGACGTAATCTTGGGTCGTAAATCACATCCTGGCTTGCGTAACCCTGAAGGCACACGCAACCCCACGCGTTGGCCCTGACCTCCCGGGTGCGGCGGCATTTTGATTTGCCGACAAAGCAAGTTTCAGCCCTCAGCGAATGATGAGAGGGAAAAAGAAGCTGTGGGTTGCGGTTGGTGACCACAGTCCACCACCCGACAAATCACGTAGATATGACCTTTCGGCCACGCCTCATAGGGGTTGTACGGAGGGCTTTTTAAGTGGGAGTTGGAGAATCGATGAGGAGCTGGAGATTGGATTGAATTCGGAGTTTGATTCAGATTCAGATCTCGATTCTCGAGATCGGTGATATTGAAGTCAGGTCTCTGCTCGAGATCCTGCACATGTACTGGCGCCTGGTTCCCGTGAAAATCGAAAGCCAATCCTGGCTGGATAGCTTTTTAGAGAGCTGGAAAGGCATCCGAGTATTCTTAGGAATTGTTCTCGATTATTGAGCGTGCAATACCTCACTGCCAATTACCTACCTTGGTAATTCACGTAACTCTTTGGAAGTTACTTCGATGATTTGAGCGGTAGAATCCCTCAAATTTCTATTTTTGGCCATCGGACTTTGAACTCGCCCTGAGTGAACTTTTGACTGAACTCTATCAGTTTCTTAAATCGTTTCCTAAATCGATTACGCACGAGTAGATTCACAATTATAACTGCGATTGAATCCAGTTATGGACATTTGACTTTTGACTCTCACGATCTCATCCAGAGTCAGGCAGATTGTTTGAATGATTTTTATGTCTGTAAATTTTCTTGTAAAAAGTTCATTAATCAAGAAACTTAATTAAAATTAATATACTGTATGGCTGCGTCTTGTGATATCTGATCAGACCCAGGATTAACTGGGCTAAAACCTTACAAGCTAAATTCAAAATATAATCATGACGCTTTATTTTATAGCTGTAATTTCCTTGTAAATTACCCAATCATTGATAGCAGCTAAGTATCGTTTCTGTAAACTGTTGTATTATATGCAGAATCTTTCCTTTTATGAAGAATCTATATGCACTAGTAAAATTCCCAAGAGTTACATACCCAAAGGCAAATGAATTTCGTCCAGGCACTTCTCTCAAACCTATTGCGCTACTGACGTCTTCCTAAAGAAACAGCATCAGAAGAAACTGCAGTACACACTGTTCCATCTTTTGCTACTTTTTTTTCTGCTCGTTTGAGAGAGAGATGTTAGCACTTAACTTTCTTTCTAATTTGTTTTTGACTCCTTCTGCCTAAAGTATTTTCACGCTGAGAATCCATGTTTATAGATGAATTTTCTTCATTTACAGAGGAGATATTTTTTGTGCAATTTCTGTCAAACATTCGTCCGATGAAGGTGGTTCACATTCATTGCTGGGAATATCTACATCATGTGATCCAGTTTTTTCTTGAGAAATAGAATTTTGCAATATTTCCAATTGCACAATTTGTTTTTCCAACGGCAATTTTTAACCAGCTGTTATTTCCGACACCATGAGAGAAAATAGAAAAAGTAGATTCTTCCAGCCAGAAAGGAATTGCTGAGAATCGCAATTTTGAGCCCCCTCCACATCACATTTATATTCATTCTCGTCAAATCATTGCAAATTGTGCGACGCAAAATTGCAATTGAAGTATTTTCTATATTTTTTATTTTCTATAAATGAATAGAAAAATATTCATTAAATCTATGTTGGTCAAGCTCTTGAAAATATCTAGAATAATGTAATTCAAACTTCAGAGTGTGATAACATTTTATTCAATTAATTTTAGGACCCTGGTGTCACTTTCTTTTTTGTTGTTCTTCTTGCAGTTGTGTATATGCACCTCCCTAATAAATAGTCTCTAATTTATATTAAATTTTGAGGGTCCATGGGAAAAACGTTGAAGTTCAATTTTTTTAAAATTTTGCAGCATAACAAACGCAAGGCTTCCAGTCACCTATACCGGAATATCTCTAAAATATATTTGGCGATTACCCTTGTACCTAGAAATATTACACAATAGTAACAACATTATTTTTTTATTTAATTACATATTGGGGCAGTCCAAGAAATCGTCACTTAAAAAGCAACACCAACCATCTCAGTTTTTTGAAATCTCAAAGAGAAAGAAAGAACTCAGTTTTTCGGAACAAATAACAAATATCACTAAATGTTCATTCACATGCGGTAGGAATATGTGTTCTTAAGTTTATATCAGATACTAAAAAAAATCAGAAATATCCATTATTCGTGGTGAAAAATTGAGTATTTCCTCCCTCTTTAAAATTTCAAGTAATTGAGATATGTGGCGTTGTTTGTTATGCGACGAAATAATGATGTGTAATAAATTTATTTAAAAAATAGTTGTTGCATATTTATATCTCTACTACTGGAAAAGAAGAAAGTGTGCTCTGCAGGGCAGACCGTTAAGCCTATAGCTACGAAATTTGGTATTAACATACTTTCCAGGACGGGAAATGTGTACTTCGTGGCTATTTTTTTTTTTTTTGAAATTTTATGCAATTAAAAATTAAGCAAATTTGATGTTTTGCCTTGATAAATTTCGAAAATATTATGCCACAAAAAATGTTTTTTCACCATCTAAAAATTCAAAGATTTATCTTTCATATTAAACCCATACAGTTGTCATATAAATTTTTAAAGAAATTTCAACATCTTTTTCCACAGTTCTAATATTTGAAATGCGTGATTGTGAGGGGATTTCATCGTTATAACCGAATTTCAAATAGATATCATAAAATTACATCCATTGAACAAATAGATGGCGCTGAAACTTGAAGAGGAGATTGAAAATATGTAACCTCCTTATCCTTTGAGCCCTTCAAATTATAACAACTTTAACTCTATCTTTCATTTATCAGCTCGGACATAAACGTCCTAACTATTAGTTAACGAAAAAAGAAGGATTTTTGATGTTGCGATAATATGGTGCGTAAAAAATTTTTCTTTACCGAAATTCCGCATTACTTTAGCGGTACAAAGTGCCGAAGTGAATTTCCTTATCTTTGTAAGATAAAGTATTTTTATGTCTCTCTATTCCAAGGGTGCATCCGATATTTTCTTCGTTTTGCGTACTTAATTTTTTAATTTAACAGTATGGATAGAGAAGGAAACGAAGGTTAGCAAGAGAAAGATGTGCATAATGGAGGGCGAGACAATGCCAAGAGACATTAAACAGAATCCAAACCACAAATATTTAATTAATTAAAATTAATTTATTTTTCCACTTCTAGGAGATCTTCACTTTCGCTTATGTTAAAAAGTTTCTTTCTTATTCGTGCTTAATTTTGGAATGGAATATTTACATATTTTGAGAAACGAAAGTTAGTGTCAATTGTTTCATCATTTCTGTTTTTCATGCTTTTTTTTATTTCTTAAGTACTGACAATGAGATCTGAGATATTGTTGGCAAGATAAAAGCCCGTCTTATAAGCAGAACAAATCTTTTATTGCTACAATAAAAGGATTAAGAGAAAGTTTTAAAAATGAATGAAAAGAAGCCAAAGCTTTTAAGTCCATTCGAGGCGGTAGATACAATAAATTTAAGTCATTTTTTTCGACGATGTGTCTCTAACCAAATTGCAAATTTCCCTTTATATATTGACAAGGAAAAAAACATTTTTGAGTTTTTTCGGCCAATTCTTCTGAAGATACGTTTGAAATGGTTACAATATGCATTCGCTCAAAATCTAGAGGCAATTCGGCAAAGTAAAAACGGTTTTGAAATCAGCAGCCTCAAGATACCCTAAAACTGTTAAAATTTACTTTGCAGATAAAGGTTTTTTTTGTTCCCCCGTATTTCCACCATATAAAAATTCAAAGAATTTTCTTTTCTATTATACCAGTTTAATTTTTGTATAATTATTTTCTGAAATTTCAACATCGTTTGCTCCAGTTTTCCAATATTTAAAATGCATCATTCTGAGGAAAATTTTTCGTCCTACCCAAATTTCAAATAGATATCACAAAACCGCATCCATTGAACAAATAAATAGATGGAGCCGAAATTGAAGATGAGAAAAAAATGTAACCTCATCGTTCTTCGGGCCGTTCAAATGATGAGGACATTAACTCTAAATTTCGTTACCAGCTCGAAAATAAAATTCCAAACTATAAGTTATAGATACAATATCTTAGAGAATTTAATAAAAAGTTTGTAAAAAAATTAATATACCAAAATTTGGCATTAATTAAGTGGTAGAAATTGTATAAACACGTCCATGCACATTTCTATTCCATGGTTTTTTTTCTACGTCCTTTAAAAAGTCATGGATGATTTTAAACGTTGCAGAACTTTCCAGATAAGAAACACAAAGTTGTTTATAAGAAAAATTTTTCATACTCGTTAAAAAATAGCAGTATTCAATTACCAGTCAATCGGGTATTTCACTCTATGGCGGATTTTCACAACTTTTAGATGGATAACTTTCGCAGATGTTAAACGAGATGCTTTAAAAGTTGTTTATGCGATAGTGGAATACATAAAAAGTATTCAAAAGTTCGCGGCAATTTCCTTAATTCTCTGTTATTTTCTGAAAATATCGTAATCAGATTTTATATAAAAATGAATAAAGTAACTGAAAAGTGAACAATCAGAAGTTTGGGAAACAGGCTTTCGCTTACACTGTTGATCTCAACAACAATATCGCAACACATTGCGACATCTTTTATTTACTCGATTACTTACACAATATAATAGAAATCGATTTCTCAAGCATTCCTAACCTGCGAAGTCTCCTTTAAAACTGAGAGAGGTCGAACCATCCTTCTGAGAACACATAGAGCCTACGACAGGCAAGGGTGTGGAGTAATCAATTTCTGAGAGTCAGCACTTTTAATAGTTGGATAATTATCATTCATCCCTCCCCTAGCTTCGTTAGTTCAAGTCACTGAATATAACCTGGAAAAGGGCCTCTTTGAAGTAGCTTGGAATTGATTAGGCTGGGGCGAATTTTTCTCACCGACAACCGCGGGTGGTGTTTTAATGAATAGGGTGGTCTAGTTGAGATTTGGGCATTTACTCAGCGCCAAATGCTTGTTCTGTCGGATTAAATTTCTTCATATAATTCATTAAAATAGTTAGAGAATAAAAGTTTTTAGAATCTCAAAAGTGCATACAGTTTTTTGGAATTGCGCATATGCTTCAAGATATAAACCTATGAGAATTAATACCCTTAGATAAATGTGCATTTTATCCCATGCATGCTCGTTTTTATTTTCATTTTTTATTCAGGAAGGTATTTTATTAAATATATAATGAGTGTTATGCAAACAGAACTTAATGTATTTTCTGATATCGAATCAGATTTCTTTGCTCTTAAAATGAACTGAGGCATGCATATCCAAAAAGGAATCTATGTGGCTGAGCAGCTGTATAGGTTTTAATAACTGTTTTCTATGTCACTGTAAATAACTGTTTTTCTTTTACCAATTTTTTTTTTATTTTTAAAATCTGCCTGTGTAAAAGTATTTCCTTTCATTACAATATTACTTTTTTTTCTTTTTCACTTCACTTGCAATAGATAAATATGTATGCGAGAATTACGAAAGTCTAACTGAGTATGGATGAATAAATGAAGGAACGATCTGTGAATCTAATTTACTTTTTCTACTTCACAGAAAGCTTTAACAGATACATATATTAGAGGTTCTCTTGCATAAAAACATTTCAAAGCAATGGTCGTTTCCTATTCTCTTCGTTGTATTCTATAATAAAAAGAGACTTCAATTCACGCTATCATCGTAGAATTTTAATTATTTCTACTTACATTTAAAGTTCAAAGAAAAAATTTCTAGAACTTGATTTTGAATTGAAAGTGCTAATTTCACTGGCAAAAATATTCGCTGTCGAAAACCAAGCACACTTGCACAAATCAGACAGCAAAAATGTAATTTTATTAAAAACGACTTATTTCACCTAAAGAAATATATTAAATTATTGTTTCAGCAATAATTTTTCAATCTTTCTAACTAAAAAAAGGAAATACTATTCGAATAACTTAAAAATATATGCGATGCGAAAAAATGGGAAGAACTGATGTTTTGAATATGATAAATGGTATCGGATTTAATTTTAAATAATGAGGTTGGTACTGATATTTCTCCATTATCTTCAAAAAGAGACTAAATATAGGAGAGTAAGGTAAAGTAACGTGATATAGCAAATCAAGGCAAATATGACGGTATATTTCCGAAATTATTCTGCTAATGACCATTTTGGTTTTGTTGCAGAATCTTGGATTAGAGTTCAAACTTTTTGATGTTTCTTTCTCAGACTCCGTTTAAAACGAAAGATCTGTCTCATGTGATTTGCGAAGGTACTTCTTCTTTGGACAATCTGTGCTATGTAGGGGATAGTGGGGTAAAACAGGATACTTTGATTTTGGCGTTATTAATTCTTCTTCCTGGTTGACAAATAATGAATTATTCTCCACTTGGGAAGAATAAAGTATGGTCATAGTTTCCATTTTGTTGTTGTTAAATTCACTCCGTCTGTGAAGGTATATTTCTTTTATAACATCACCTCTCCAATTCTCGTATGATATTAAACTATCCTTACTTAAAAATCATTACAGTTCTAAAAACCATTTTTAGTCCGGCTTATTATACGTTTACTAAGGATTTGTACCCTATCGAAGAATAAGGAGTTACTCCAATAACTCCACTCTCCTATATCGTTTATTATACTTCTGCTCTGCACTCGGGATAAAACTGGATACTAGGGGAAGCTACGGATACCAAACCGAAAAGGGTTTTCTTAGGTTGTGAGAAGGTAGTGAGAGTGATAGGTAGTTTATGAGAGACATTCCTATTTTTCCTTTGCGTTAAATGATCTAATGGAAAAGAATTCCAACAGTAAGAAGAAAAGAAGAGAAAAAATGATAAAAAAATGCTATTAAGGAAGAGAAAATTGTTCTGTGGTGATTCAAAAAATAAAAAAAAAAACCTCAAAACAAAACAATGAAGAAGAGAAAAGTATGAAGAATCAATACTGCAAAGCCGTCTTATAAAAAACCTAAATGAGTCCACTAAATCTGCAGTGGAGTGGAGAATAAAGACAATTACTTTATATGAATTATCACTATTCTTGCTTAATTAATACCATTCTTCAAATAATTGTCTTTATTCTTCAATTGTCAACTACGGCAACTATTGTTAAATCTTAAAACATTGTCATTATTCTTAAATTGTTAACTATTGTAACTATTGATAAATCTTTTAAAAAAGCTGTCTTTATTCTTAAATTGTCAACTATTTTAATTTTTGTTAAATTCTTTAAAAAATCGTCTTTTTTCTTAAATTGTCACCTATTATAACCATTGTAAAATGTCAGAAAATTGTTTATTCTTTAATTGTCACATAAAATAAAAAAATATGCTACTTTTAATCTGAAAATCTGGTTTTTCCTAATTTCCCATTGAGTTTACATGTGTATCCGTTTTACCCCACTTTGACTACAAAAATCATTAGTAAAAAAGTAATGAAACTACGGATTTTCCTGAAATATATATTAAACTCTGACAAATAAAGAATATTTTAGTACAATTTGACAAGCTTTATGTCGAATAGTTCAAATCCAACAGACCTTCAAATCTTAGGTATCCCATTTTACCGTTCTTTCCTTTATCTCAGGAACTTGGTTCTGTTTTCTATTCTATATTTTTGAACGATCACTAGCAGTCAAAGATTGAATAAACACTGATATGGGGAAGGACGAATACATATGCATAAAAAACAATAAGAAAAAATCAAACGTATAAAATTTATTCTTCTTATTTATTTTATCAAACGTATTCTAACAATGTTATATATTATTTTCTTTAAATGAACGTTATACATAAAATTTGTTGAGTACTTTTTTCGGCATGGAACGCATTACCGTATTTTACATTACTTTATATGGAAAAAATGCTGCAGTTCAATGAGTACTTCGCATTACGAGTGAGATACCAGCATGAATTATGCTCCTGAGGCGAGGTTCCACTGTAGATGAAACCTTTTTCGACTAGTTAGTCACATAATACTCTTCGCTTGATCTGCGAGAATTTGCATCTTACATTTGGAAAATATTTTCCATCCATGCTACAAAAAATTAAATCGTCGCTTAACAAGCCATACCATCAATCTCAATTTTTTGAGAGAGAGTCAAGTGGGAGAAAATACTCAATTCTTTTGCAATAATATTGATTACTTTTTTTGAACATATGGTTGGAAAATGCTGTGTCATATTTATATTGGATATTTAAAAAAATCAGTTATATTACTTATTGGTTGCAAAAAATTGAGCACTTTTTTCCCTCACTGAAATTTCTAAACTTTAAGGCTGGTGGTGCTGATTGTTAAGCGACGAAGTACAAAATTCTAGATCAGCAGAAATCTAAATTTGCGCATTATCTATTCTACAGATGTAATCAATTTTTTTCTCAGGATGTATCTTCATCACGTATGCATGGCATTTTTGACACTCCTTATTTGAAATCCCAATGATATCCTACATGTGTTTTTTTTAATAAAATCATCTGTCATACGAATAATTGTCGAGATGAATTTTCCTGTATACATTTCGCTAGTTTTTTTCGCTTTTTAACAAGTATACTGAAGACCGTGATATTTTTCGAACGTCCTTTTTTCACAAACAAATGTTTACTACGTTTAATTTTTTAATATGTTCTTAATGTTTTAAAATTGGGTGTACGTAAATTTAAAATTATTATTTTTAAAGATTTTTAGGATTTCTGTTTACAACTTTTAAATACAAATTATGTTTTTTTCACTCTTTGCCAGATTTTTATATTGTGTGACGCAAAATTTCAATTGCATTTTTTTCTGCAGCTTGAATTTTCTCTTAGCGAATAAAATTAGATTTTCAGTGACACTAATTTCATTTCCGTGCAATTTTTTCCCCTCTCCTTTTAATAAATTTTTCAAAATTAATTTTATACACAATTTGTAGCAATATTTCTTAAACGTTAATGAACAAAAATGCACATACTAAGAACTGCTTCCAAAAAACAAAACAATTCTGGAAAATACTTAATGAAAAGTTTATAAGCAGACAATTCACTATTTACACCAGGAGAAACTTTTTATTTGGTTTATTTTCATGTTTTACATTAATCAAAAAGTTATTTATCGCCCTCATTGTCCTTGTCCATTAAAACCTGTCTTTTACTTATAATTGCATTTAATTTTTTAGAAAACAGATAAAGTAAAGAAAAAATATCTTGATGATAAAAATCAGAATGAGAAAAAAAACATGAACAGATTTTCAATGCTTTTTTGGATAGATTAATTTATATTTGTAACATTAGAGTGGTCATATTTCATATGTTATTAAAGTTGGGATTAAGAATTTTCAGGATCTAATTTTTTATAAATAAAATTTAATACTTATTTCAATTTTTGTTACTTCCTCTAGAAAAGAATGCCAGCAGTGGCCTGGTGTTAAGTTGTCGGCTTCGGGGACGGATGGTTCCAAATTTGGATCCATTGAAAACCACTTTGTATGAAGATCCAGTGCACTCTGCCATGAGTCAAAAATTCTATCACTGATGTGGTGTGGAAGTTGGAGAGGGAGGTATCGGCTCAGATGCCGTCCTTGTCATGTGACCGCGATTCAGAAGCATCCCGAAATTACCCTCGCGCTGTTTTAAATATTGAACATATTTATATTACTAAACTAAACTAACTAAACTGTTGATATATTCAGACTCAATCTGAATTTCTGGATAAACGATGTGTTCCAAAGTTTTATTACTGACCATCTTGCATTGATCTCCTAACGGAATCAGATGACCAGGGCGATGTATGAACTTGCATTCCTATTTCAGATGTACCAAACATACTAGCTTCGGTCTTTTAACCCAAGACTGGATTCAGAGATGTAACATGTTGTTAATTTCCGTAGTATTGATGACAATACACTCTTTTAATATTTTCAAAAATTAATAATCAGATAATCGACTTAATCAAATTTTTATTCCATATGAGTGGCTCACTGGTGGAAATTCCAGAAAAAATTGATGGAAAATTAAAAATTGATTTTTAATTATGAATATAAGTAAAAATTAAAAGGTAGAAAATAATTTTTCTAAAATTTAACTTACATTGCACCAATAAAAGTGTGTATTTTAAACTGTTTTTATTAACTTTTTTCCAAACCATATTACCTTACATACGCGACATTCCATCGATCATCCCGTCCCGTATTGAATTTCAGAAAATATTTCACTCCTGTAAGTATCGTATTTTAAGTGTCTTACTACCAAAGAAATCTTTCCAAAATGTGGAAAAACTGTTTGATCACGCTAATTTTTGATGACTGGGAGCCTATCGCAATTGTTATTACCCTAAGCAATGGATTTATAAGTAATGTTTATTGAATTGAAATTGGATGTAATATTTGTTGAATAAAAAGTAACGAAATTGTTAACTCGCTAAGAAAATTATGATGCAACATTTTTCCGAAATGAATTATTGCATTATGTGAGTGTGCAACGGATTGGAACTAGCTCAGTTTTTATTTATAAGTCACATCAACAGGAAAATCTAAAATTAACTTAGCTACTAATTACATAACTGCGTACGATTTAATTTCATTTCGGATTATAGTAAATTATCTAACAAATATTATTGCAATAGCAAACCAGCGGGAGAGGTCTCCCCTAAACTTTCTTGTATACTTTCCAAGATGTTGATTTTTCAAAATCTCGAGTTCCAATTTTTTTAACTATTACAATACTTTCTCTTTGTATACAGTGTATACGAGAAAGTGAAACAAACAAACAAACCTAAATGAAATATCTGTTGCCACGTTTCAAAAAAATATTACTTTGAAGCAGGTGCGATAAAATAGGCAATGCAATGAATACTAAAGCGAAAATTCTGCTTTGGAATTGAATTCCCAAGAAAACAATTTATACTACCACAACCGTAACAATTGCAAAAGCGCGTGAATAAAAGATTTGCTGAAATAATGAGATCGGTTTGAATTTTATTTACAACAATAAAAAAATTGTTACAATTCAAGTTTGAAAACATTATTTATTGTTGTAAATAAAATTTACAACAATAACAGATTGCTACCAGTACGCATGCGCACGAGAATCGGATTAAAAGAAATTGAATATGCAATTTGAACTCCTCTTTTTGACGGATTTCGCCCAAAATTTTATACGGACCTACATTCATGACGATAAAACTGTGTACCAAATTTTATCCATCTAGCTATTCAAGTTTTTGAGTTATAGTGTTCACATGACCCCGGACATACAGACAGACAGACGGATTTTATCCAAAATTTGAAAGAAACCTACAAATTATGTTTGAAGACCACATACCAAATTTCATCCCCGTAGCTCTAATAGTTTTTGAGTTATCGTGTTCACAGATAGACACACACACAGATAGACATGATTCCACAATTGTGTTTTTCGGTCTAAAACGTGGAGATTCGTCAAATTCTCGAGATTGAATTTTTTGACGGTTACAATAATTTCTCTTTGTATACTTCGTATACCAGAAAGTAAAAAATCGCGCTGAGGTGTGAAGATCAACGTAACTACAGACAAAAGCCCTGTTCTCCAACGATGGAACAAGGATCAATTACCCTCCAGCATACACATCCCAGCAAAACGCAAGTCCCATTTCAGCGTTGACTCACATGCAGTTAAATAGGGATTCTATAATTTAAGTTATCGAAAGAAATCTATTAGGTACGAAACCGCCAAGTGAAGAAACCGCAAAGAACGAAAATTTCTCTTCTTCACTGATTCGACTGAATCAGATGCAGCGTCTCCTAGCGAACAAAAAGAGTATTTTAATGATTTCAATGCATTTATTCGGCTTATAATTATAATGAAGTTTCAATGCAAAAAAGAATGCAATATATTGTGGGAAAAGGTACTTTTTAGTTCGCCACAAAGTTTCAAAGCATTTAAATGTTTGTTTTCAAAAAGAAATATACATTTTTAATTATTAATTAGATCCCTCTTTGAATATTTATTTTGACCTTGGAATAATTTTTATACAGAAATGGCTTTCAATTAATTCTAGAAGAAAATTTCTATAACAATCATGTGAAATTTTGTAATCATCAGCATATTTTTTCTATCCCAAAATATGGATTCGGTGGAGCCCTTCGCTTCATCTTTTCGCGAAGGCAGCCTTAAATCTATGCTGTTCATGTTCTTCCAGATTGCTAGAGTAATGTATTTAAAACTTAAGATTACGATTGCTTTTTATTCGATTAATTTTAGGATCTTGATGAAAGTTTCTTTTTTTTCTTCTTATTGTTGTTGTGATTATGCACCCCCGTAATAAAAAGTCTCTATAAGGATCCACGGAAAAATGAGGTTCCAATTTTATTAAACTTTGCTGGAAACCAAAACCATAGCTTCCAGACATCTATATTTTAAGATTAATTTCATATAGTTAGCTACTTCCCATGTACCTATCAATATTTAATAATAGAAATAACATTAATTTTTTTAAATTTTAAATCTGGGCAGTACAGCAAATCTATGCTTAAAAAGCAAAACTAACTGTCTCAGAGTTCATTAAAATCTCAAAAGGGAAGAAAGCATTCAGTTTTTTTGGAACAAATAAGGAATATTTCAAAATATTCTTACGCTTTTTTTCACCATATAATAATTTAACACTATATCTTTTTTGTATAAAAAAATTAATTGTCGTACAATTTTTTTTCTGAAATTACAACATCGTTTTCCTCAGTATTCCAATATTTGAAATGCAAGATTCTGAGGGAACTTTATCTTTCTATCCGATTTAAAAATAGATATAAATCCACTCTCTTTGAACAAATATATGGCGCTGAAACTTGAAGATGAGAATAAAAATTTAACCATATCGTTATTTCCGCGGGTCTTTAAAATGATGAGAATTTCATCTGTATCTTTCGATTACCAGCTCGGACATAAAGGTCTAAACTATATATTAAAGAAACAATCAATTTTTGCGCGCATAGTATTTCATGGTTTCTAAAAAAAACTTATATACTAAAATATTTCTTTAATATAGTGGTACAGATTTCCTAAACACTTCGGTTCATACTCAAATGTTTGGATTTTTTGCCTGCTTCCTTTAAAAGTCGTGGAAATTTTGAAACTTTATGGTACTTTCCAAATAAGAAATACAAAGTTGATTAAAAAATATTTTCCATTCTCGAAAATAAATTGTAGCATTCAAAGACCAGTCAATCAGGGATTTCACTCTAAGGTTGATTTTCACAACTTTAAAGTGGGAAATCTTCAAAATTTTAAAAGGAAATGCTTTGAAATCAATTGATGCGATAGTGCATACGATGAAAATTATTCAAATGTTCATGGCAATTTCATTTATCTTCTTTGAAAATATCGCCATCTGTTTTTATATAACCGCAAAGAATACAACTGCAATCTGCACAATCAGAATTTTACAAGCGTTTTTTTTCCACTGGGACGTTTTCGTTTTCATTAAAAGTTAAAAGTAATTTTGAAGAACAAAATGCCTCTTTTTTCCAAATATGCAACAGTAAAATCTTATTACATCAATTGCAGTTTAGTTTATAATATAGTAAGATTTAAGAAGCAGTTTGATTCGGATGCTGTTTCGCTGGTTGATCAACATTAATTGGAAGCCAATTTTAAACATTCGAACTAAATATAGTAATTTCATGTTTCTTATTATTAGACATTAAAAAGAAGACAATTACTTTATGTGCTTATTCTATTAAATGCACTGAGTTATTCCTCATAAATAACAACTTCGATTACTTTTACCTTACTTCCATTTCTAAAAATAGAAAAAAATACTTCGTACACATAGTACTGTCTTGGTTTAGATTGTTTTTGCTATGTTATTGTCTTCTTTAGAACCAGAACAAGGGCTGTTTGTGGCGGGCATGTCAATTTTGTACCGTACATATCGTCCCTAAATTCTCATTCATAACAGGACCTTTATCATGATTTGCAAATTCTGGTAAACAAATTCTACCATTGAGCAATTAAATTCTTCTGAAAAAAAGTCCATGGAATTCCATGAAGAAAAAAGCCTCACCTCCAACGTAGAAGAACCGATTTTATTTCTTTAAGGTCTTAAAGTTAGTCAAATCACTAAAAAATAAAATATAACATAACATAAAGTGTCTGCTGATGCTTTCACCAATCGCTGTTTTTCACCAATCGAAGTTTTATCTCGATGCTGTTTCGCTGGTTGATCACCATCAATTGAAAGCCAATTTTCAACATTCGATCTAAATATAGTAATTCTATGTTTCTAATTATTAGACACTGAACAGAAGAAAATTACTTTTTGTGCTCATTCTATTAAATGCACTGAGTTATTTCTCTTAAACAACAACTTCGATTATTATTGTTTTTTTCCTTATTTACATTCGAAAAAATTGAAAAAACAACTTCGAACAAATCGTACTGGCTTGGTTTAGATTGGTTTGGCTATGTTAATATCTTGTCCAGAACCAGCACAATGGCTATTTGTGACGGGCCTGCCAATTTAGTGCCATACAAATAGTCAATAAATTCTCATTCACAACAGAAAGTGGTACCTTTAAAATGGTTTGCAAATTCTAGTCTATCAAAAAAAAAGGCCTCATCTCCAACGTAGAAGAAATGATTTTATTCGTTTAATGACTTAAAGTGAGTCAAAACGTTAGAAAAAATATAACATAATATACAGTGTCTGCTGAGGCTTTCACCAATCGCAGTTAGAGTGCCTGCAAATAGTCTTATTCGAAGGCATAATATTTCCAAATTAATTCATGCAATAGCTACTGTCACTACTACTACGTTTTCTTACTTCTGTTATTTTGAGATAAACACATAAAACCTTTGAAAATCCATACAATAAAAATAACTGCAAATTTGTTACGTAAGTCCGATTTCGGATAGAATTTACCGTGCAAAATGAATTGCTGTACTGTACATCTCTTTAAAGCTCAAAAATTATTGTTAGGCGTTAGAGTGTGGTTGTTGTGTGGAAACAGAAAGTTTCTTTTTTCCCAAAGGCTAAAATCTATATTGGAATTCGAAAGCTTGCTAACAGATTCCTTGGAAAGCAAAATTTAATAAACTTATATAAAATCTGCTGTAAACGGATTCCGAATTAGCTTTCTCTTGTTTCGTCTTTTCCGTTTTAAAGGAAATCTTAATCTATGACAATCATTTTTCAGTGCAGGATAGAAATCAGTTTTAATGGATCCTAAAGCGTTTCCAGAAAATGTTTCCTGCTCCTTTCATTGTGTAATGGAGATAGTTCTGAAATTCAAGTTTACAAGAAACTGTTGATAAAGGACTTTTTTCATCAACTCTAAAACAACTGAGATTGTTTTACGTGGAAGCTGATTAATTTTAATACATGTTTCTTTTTGAATTTATATATTCTTTCCAACATTGACAATATGTGCTGCCTTGTAATTTATTTAATTTTCCGTTTGTTTTCATAGGTACTTTATATATATTATTCTTGTAAATCTTAAATTGGCTTCCTAAATGATATTTATTAAACAAAATACCCTACCAGAAAATTTTGAGGCTAATTCTTTGGAAGTTATAAGGTCTATATGTAAAAGAGAAAGCAATGAAATGAACTCCACACATGTATATTACATATGAATATATTATATGTGCCATTATCAGGCGATCGTTAGGATGATGCACGTGTTCACCCGGCGGATCTATTTTCATTTTCTTGTGTAGGTACTAAGTATACAAAGAAAAACTTTTGTAATCATCAAACAAATGCAGCACACAAGTTCTGGTGAAACTGAACGTTTTAGACCTTTCCTAAACCAAAAACCACTAGTTTGGAATTTTGTTTGTCTGTGAACACGATAACTCTAAAACGGTGTGAGCTATGTCAATCAAATTTTTTGGGCTATCTTGACAGCATATTTTAAAAATTATATCAATTTTCGGACAAAATCCTTCAATTGAAGTCTGTCTTTGTCTATCCATGGGCATGTGAATACGACCCAAAAAGCTAAATGGATGAAATTTAGTTCATAGTTTATCGGATAGCTCAAGAAACCAATAGACTTTATGAATGAAATTCGTTTGAGGATCCAATAAATCGAATGGATATCGTCCAAAATGAATACTCGGTTTTCTTCATAATATTACGAAATGCAAACGGGTTGTATTGTATGCGAAAGTCGGTGTGATGAGGAGTCATTGCCGCTAGAGGGCTATGAATTGGTTTTCGAGGCTTTGTCGCCAACCCCAACGATTATCCTCGGTATGTTCCGGGGATGCAGTGTCTTAAGCTCGACATTCATTGAGCGACCGTTCCATATAATTTGAAGTGCTCCAGTCTAAAATCCGTCGTCAATGCAAATATTCGATGACAATCGGTGTGGTTAGGTCGAAATATTTGGATTTTCATCTTCATTCGTTCTCCATTTAAAGCTTTTGATCATGAAACTGAAGTAGGATCGTGGAGAGTAGGAGAAAGGCTCTCACAAAAGAAAAACACCTTAAAATGTAGACATGTAGAGGAGGGGGAGTGAGATTCTCGAGGAAGCTGAGTGCTGTTCTTGTTTTAAAAGCGGGAGAAGTAGAAGCACCATAGGGGTTCGAAACGACTTATAGTGTTCGTGGAGAGGGGGAGCGAGGCTCTCTCACACAAGAAGAAAAACTTTACAATGCAGAACCGAAGGGAAGAGGGAGTGAGAATCTCTCGCGAAATCCGGGAGTGGGTCTTGTTTTGAAAGCGGGACGAGGAGTAGCGTCCAAGGGGATCGAAGTGACTGGTAGTGTCATCTGCATGAGCCTCCATAAAGGACTTCCTAAATGGAAGAGCTGAAAATTGGAAAATTATTAAATACAACCATGCTATTTGGCTTGGAGTGGGCTCACCTCCTATGTCTAGCTTTACAAGGAGAACCGAAAAGAAACTGCTATGCTGTGTAAGTACATGAGAAAGTCTAGAAAGAATAATTCCCGTTGCTTTCCCACACATCCCTTTTTTACATTGTAAGATCGGAGATGTATTAAAGTGTGTCATTTTTTAATCTTTCGAATTAAAATGAGAAACGGAGTAAAAAGGTTTATAATTTCCATAATACTCATTAATAATCGTTTTTTCTTTGGTCATGATGTTAATTAAATTATTAAAATTTTATTATTCATAAATACCCACAATTTAGACTGAAGGAGGCAGATAAGCCGGAGTAGTGAGATCACGTTGCCGCGCCGTCCTATTGAAATGTTCACGTGAACTGAAACACGTCTCTATTTACATTTATTTAGGGTAATGAACAGGGAGTTTTCCCTAACCATTGTATGATTTATCCGCAACTTAACAGATGCAGTGACCATTAAAGTTACTGAGGCGGTAATTTTTACTGCTTTCTTCATCGGTTATTTAAAAATTTTACACATGAGATGCACACTTTTAAACTTGCCGATCTGACTTGGGAACTGATATGTCGCATTAATCCGAATTTAAAGGCGCCACCCTTCTACGAAAGCCAATTGTTGGAAAAAACAAACAGTATGGGAGTAAATCTCCAAAATTTTTCAAGATAAGAAACGAGAAAATATAACTAAATTCTTAGCTATGGTAATGACATGATATATATATATATATATATATATATATATATATCATGAAAATCAATTATGTTGAAATTAAATGGAAAGACTGTAGTTTATCGGTAAAATCGGTATCCTCGGTAACAGTACCCTATGTTTATTTTCTCTCTATAAGAACTCTCGGCATTTTCTTTCCGCAGATTTTTTTTCTTGACATTTTTTAATATATATATATACATGTGTTATATAATATGCATTTATACAGTAACGTGATTTCACTGCTGGCTCGGGACGAAAATGAGAATAAAATCCTCTAACAAAAATGAATAATACATGCAAAGGGAATTTAATTTTACAAAACGACCAATATAAACTTCAATATAAGAGTCGTAACGCACAGAAATGTATTGTAATGTTATTAACCTACGCTACTTTAATATAATCTGCCATCTCCTTCTGTGTTTTTGAGGCCTTTTAGACGATGACGGATAACAGAAACTGACGGTTAAAAGAAGTTTTACTGTAATTATGAGCAATAAAGAGCAATGTATGGAAAATTTGCATTTTCCCAATGAAAGTCCAAAGGAATCTACAAGGTATTTTTAAGCTGCATCATAAACTCTCCATACTGATTTACAAACCATATCTTATTAAATTTTATGCAATGTTCGCTATGAAAGAAAAACATTTTCGAAGTTTTCTTTCAGCTGTCGTTCTATTTGCGTTTCCACAACTCTATTAAATTAGTCATGAGAGAAAAAAAGATTTTAAAAAATTGTCTAGTTATTAATATTTATTCTGTCACTAAAGAGAATGAGTAATTGCATTTCCTGAACATCTTTTTTTTAATTATTTGTTCATATTCTTTTTCTATTCATTTCCACAAGTTTTTTTTATACATTGGAGCGTATTGATTTTTTCTCCATAATGAAGGTTTCTTCTTCTTGCAGAAATAATTTTATCTTTCCGTTGGGGTACATTAGAAGTGGTAATGACAGCTTATCCAGAGACAAAAGTAAATTTATGAGGGTTTTTTTTTCATCATTTACGGTGTTACTCTGATCTGGTTACACACCATACTATTTTTCTTTGTTGTGTGAGTGGGTTTTTTTTCTTTTCAAAAATGCAATTAATGGTGAACTTTTCTTAGAAACTAATTTCGCAAAGGCTTCTTTACTGCATTGTGACAAATGCATTAGAAACATAACTTTTGTTACGGGATGTCAGAAAAAATAAATGTTATTATTATATTAAATGTGAATAAACAGATTGAAATATGAATTAATGATATTTTTGCTTTGTTCTGAATACAGTGGTGGACAAAATTATAAACTCAAGAAATTTTTATTTTCTTTTAATCATAATTTAAGTCAGTTTAATTTTGCTTCACTAAAATAATGATGAATAATAACAAAAATATATCTAAATTTAGTGTGACTGATAAATAATTTTTTTTAAAATTAACCCTCCTAGCGGAGGAGACGTCTTCTTTCGTTTCTCAGGTTCAGTTCAAATGCAGATAATTTGTACTTTTTGTATATTTTTCTAAACAACCATTAATAATTTGTTGTTAAGATTTCAAAGATATAATTATCTATAAAAACGATCAGTGCATTCACTTTAAAAGATAATTGTTAAACCTGAAAGATAAGGATCAAAATGAGTGGTCGCTCAGAGAGTTAATATTAATAAGCAAATGCGCAACTTCAAAATTTTAGCATCACGTGCAATCTGGACAAAATTTTAAACAAAAAGGCATCAAATTCTTGATTGTTATTTTTTTGTTCGAATAAGTTCGTTTTAATTAAAGAAAATGATTAGTGTTGCAATTGGTGGATTTTATTTTATTTAT
Organism: Araneus ventricosus; assembly: GCA_013235015.1. Taxonomy (NCBI): domain Eukaryota; kingdom Metazoa; phylum Arthropoda; class Arachnida; order Araneae; family Araneidae; genus Araneus; species Araneus ventricosus. The sequence continues at coordinate 126,134 of BGPR01002452.1, read as the reverse complement.
TTTTCAAGAACTATGTCGAACAATAAATTACAAATCTATATGCTTAAAATAATTGGCAAAACCAAAGGACTACTTCCTTAGCCTCTACCACTGCACCGATTTCGAACATTTTTTTAATATTGAAGCTTATGGCTCCTATATATTTCATAAATGATCGCCTGACCGTCACCAACATCAATTACAGAGAAAAATCGAAAAGAAAATAATACTTCACTATTCATTCTTCATGGGGAAGACCTTGACAGAGTCTATATCGACATGAAAGTAATTCATAGTTATCTGAAATTTTCAGGATCAGCTCCTGAAATGCGTAGAACAAATCCTAAAAATTTCCCGCTTTGATCCAAAATGGCGGATCAAAGATGGCCGTCAAGCACCTTTTGTCTTATGTAATATTTTACCCGTATTTCAGTAAAAATATTATTTGTCAGTGCTGAAAAACCCATGAGCTCTGCAATGACGGCAATTTCAATTCATGCCTAGGATTACTCAACAAAAAATTAAAAATGAGCTAAAATTAATTTATTTGACCTCAAATCATGAAATGTTCCCTTTTAAAATTCAAGAATGGTCTGTTTCGCCTCATAATTTTTAAACTATCGACAAATCAAATAAATTATTGGAAAAACTCTTCTATCCTAAATGAAAGGACCGTTTAAAAAATTTAAGATCCGCTGAAAATCAGTTAAGATATTTAATTTTTATTAAAAGGATGGTTGTGATCACAAAGTTGAGTTTTTCATATACAAATAGGTACTTGATACGTAACTATGAATGTTTCTAAGTTACCTTTTCGAGTTAGAATTCTTACTGCTGTAGCTTTTTATATTACATAAATCAAATCAAGTTCTAAAAATATTTCAGCCTCCTCCTCATGCCCATTTCATTAAATGGAGATTTCCTCTTTTTCACCTATTTAATAAAAAACACTCCTAGCTTCACAAAAGCATCTTCTTTTTTTATTTTCTATGATGAGATCCTTCATCGAAAACAAAGAATATACAGAAGCAGGTAGTAGAATCGTGGAAATGAGGAATTTTTTGTATTCGAATTGTAACATTTGTGAAAATAATGAATGGTCATGCTTATTCCAAAGCCCTAGGAGCTAATTTTCTGACATTCATAATTCTAAATGAGACACTTCTCGATATTACATAACATAACACCACTCCATGCCCTTGCAACTATAACCTTAAGGTTATTTAAGCAGTGTCGCGGACAACTTCTCGTTATTACATAACATAACACCACACCCTGTAACTATAACCTTAAGGTTATTTAAGCAGTGTCGCGGGCGACTTCTCGATATTACCATCTACATTTGATAAAATTTAACAAAAAATATATATTCAGGGCCACAGAAGGAATAAATTTTGAATATTGGTCATTCCTTCTACAGAAAATTTGTCCATATTAGAACTAAGATGGCGAGTGGATTTCTGAAGAAGGTCGCCATTCTAGTTCTCTTCCATTTATTCCATTCTGATTGTATTTTTTTCTTTTATGTGTTTTTAATCATTTTAATTATTAGAGAATTTTTTTGTCGTTTAATACTATAGTGATTTGTTGTTAATTTTAGGAAAATTTTGCTGATGCAATCACTTGATGCTGCTGCGTTGGGCCCGCAAAAAGGTGTATTGTGATCATTTTCATTATTGTTTACTTCTTCTGTTTCTCCTATATATTTTTCTTTTTTTTTAATTTAATTTTTTGTTTTTCTATTATTCTCTATATTACATAACATAACACCATTCCATGCCCTTGCAACTATAATCTTAAGGTTAATTAAGCAGTATCGCTGACAACTTCTCTATATTACATAACACCACTCCATGCCCTTGAAACTATAACCTTAAGGTTATTTAAGCAGTGTCGCGGACGACTTCTCTATATTAACAGATATACATTTGTGCTTGAATATAATAAAGAAAACTAATACTTACAACTCTTAGGTAATAGCTTGTTGAGAGGGAGTATGAAAGGGATATTGAACTTACCTAAAATAGAAAAAAGGAACACTTATGAGAAAAAAAATGATACAATTAAAAATAACAACAAGAAAAAAATGATACAATTTAAAATAACAACGAGAAAAAAATGATAGAATTAAACATAACAACAAGAAAAAAATGATAGAATTAAAGGTAACAACAAGAAAAAAATGATAGAATTAAAAATAACAACAAGAACTCCCGAGAGCCATTTTATGCAAGTACGACACTATGTTCACTTGTATAAATATTCAGAAGAAGGTCGCCGTTTCCGTCGGATTTAAACACATGCGATTTTTTCTGGTAGGGTTATTTGAAGAGCAATGTGTTGCAGACGAGTTCTAACACAATTCTAGAACTGAAAGTTGCAGTTATAAATAGTGGCGATTTTGACAATCTGAGGTCACAGGCGCAACATCGTTTTGTGGTAACTATCCCGAACCAATTTCTTAAATTCTTCGTCGGTTTAATACTGTAAGGTTTAATAAGGTTGGCGCGGAGGATGAAGGCAACTACTTTACATGCGAATTTTGTAATAAATATTCTTAAATTGTCATATAAAGTAAAAAATATTGCAACTTTTCCACTGAAAAAAAATCGAGTTTTCCAAATTTCCCATAACGCTAAAATGTGTACCCGGTTTTATCTCACTAGTGAAGTAAAACCGTGCAGTTTGACATTTTTCATTTTAAAAAATTATTGGAAAAAAAGTAATGAAACTGTGACTTTTCTGGAAAGATATATTGTACACCGATAAACAATGGATATTTTAATAAAATTTGACAACTTCTATTTCGAATATTTTAGCTCCAACAGGCCTTCGAACCTTAGCTACCAGGCTTTATTAAACTTTCTCCTATATATTTCATCATTTTGTGAGACTTAGCTAAAAGGTGAAAAGACTACCTAATATCTCCTACTCATGAAAACAAATAAATCTCTGCATGCAGGGGTATCCAAATTTAACGTACAATCAGTATGGGTGGTAGGACGCATAAAAATAAATCAAAGCGAAGCAGGAAATCACGGTCAGAATTGCCATTTCGATGAAGTAGAGGGCACTGCTGATCAGCGCTGTAGGTTTAATTTCAGCAGTGGTCATTTAAAGTTCCACTGCTTATGAAAAACTTGCAGTTAATCATGCTGAGATATCATACATACCAAAATCGTCGAAAGAATCGCCATCGTTCTGAAATGTCTATCCTAGAAAAAATCCAGATGATGTTTCGAGGCATATATTCCTATACAATTCTGACGTGTGTTTGCGCTTTCACATCGTTTAATAGTTTGTTAGCCGAATTTTGAATCACTTTGTATATATTTCGCAAAAGACTTTTAAGGGGACATACGACTCTTAAACCTCGAAAAAATGATGGAAACCTCAAATTCGATACATTATATCTCTAAAACAATGCAATTCACAAACTCACTTTTTTTCTAAAAAAATATGTCTGATTTCTTTTATAATTCATACATTTTGAAACCTTCATGTTGGTATATATCTATTTGAGAGAGTAATAATTATGGGTATAATTTTTGGAGTAAAAATGAGATAGTCACATTGCGAAAATGATTGCGGATAAAATTTATCTAAACACAATATTTTGTGTATCTAAGTAATCCAAACAGTCTGTTTAAGAAAGTGAAACTGAGTTTAGTAACATTTAAATTCAATTTCTATTTCATATACCAATTTAAAATAAAAATGTTAAAATTTCAACTTTTATAACACCCACACAATTTCTTATTTGTACAAAAAATGTGGTTCAATTTGTAGAACATAACTACATACGTATTCGGTAAAAATCTTTTGTAAAAATACTCAATAGTTCTTGCGATATCGTGCGCGCAAAATAAAAAAACACATTTTGAGATACGGCGCTTTAAAGATATGGCCATATTCAATGTTGAAGTTGAAAAGTTGATACATTTTCCTTCATAACTTTTATAATTATATGAATTTTTTAACGCGAATTGTTTTAAATTGTTCTGAAAAGACTGGGAAATAATATATTTTTTCATAAAATCGAAAATTTTCGAGGTTTAACAGTCGTATGTCCAATTAAAGTCAACGTATTACAAAGTATTTGTTCTAAATGAGCAACGAACGGTATTTTTAGTCATAAGAAATAACCTAATAATTATGCAGACTCATACGTGCTTTATTTTTCAGTACTTACCTTTGAACTCACATAAGTGAAGAAAAAAATTAAGCTTACATGTATGAAACCTCTCTACAAATCCGAATTTATCGAATGATTTGAAAGAAAAATATATCTTCAAATATTCGATAGGCTTTCCCAGATTGATTTCAGAAAAGAAATCTCCTTCTAAAGGCGCATTTCCTCAATTCCATTTCCGGCTTATTCGTTATTCACGCTAAAGTGAATCTGAGAATATCCTATCACGCTGAAGGGATCCATATGATGATTTCCCATGTATGCATTCCCCTTGAGAATTTCCTAATCGTTCTCCCGTGGTAGATTTCCCGATATTCTTTCTCCAAAACTATTTGAGGCCTTTCGTTTTTAAGCTAAAACAGTAAGAGAATAAGTCATTGTTGAACTCCTAAACTTTCAAATACAGGAAAGATTTGCCGACTTTGGAACTTGTATCGTAACTTCAATTCTATTAAATGTTTAGGCCCCAAATGGCAACTTTTATTGCAACGATGTAAATGTGGTTTATGGAATCATTGTGTAGAGATAGCGTTAGGTGGTTGCAGTTAGAGGATAAATCTTTACATTTAGATATTACCAAATAAATATTTTAACAAAATGCTAATAATCCTGTGGCTCTTTTAAGGTAAGTAGAAATGTATGTTATTGTATATTCAAGAAGGACATTTGGTTAAAATTTAATTTAATAAATTATTTAAATATTATAAAGATAATGTTAGGTGTGGAGGTAAGGTTAAATTGGATTTTTTTGTGTGAAACTAAATTATCTGGAAGGGGGATTATGTCCGTTAATTATTCTGAAGCTAAAATGCCCTCAAATTTGAGGACACATGTTCTACAAATTGAACCACATTTTTGTATATATTTCTCCAAATAAGTCTTTTTGTGGGTGTTAGAAAGGTTGAAATTTTAACTATTTTTAACATTTTTGTTTTAAATTGGTATATAAAATAGAAGTTAAATTTAAATGTTACTAAATTGAGTTTCAGGTTTTTAAACAGACTGTTTGGACTACTTAGATACACAAAATATTGTGTTTAGATAAATATTTTATAAGTAATCATTTTCGCAAGATGACTATCTCATTTTTTCTCTAAAACTTATACCCATATTTATTACTCTCTCAAATGCTTACCAGAATGGTTCAAACCACCCGTTTCAATGAACTGAGGTAAGCAACATATCGAAATGAATGACATTTTATTTCAAAAATTAGAATTGATGAAACGAGTTTTAGCTGCCCTGTAATAGATGTAATGTCCTGCATATTTATTACTCTCTCAAATGCTTACCAGAATGGTTCAAACCACCCGTTTCAATGAACTGAGGTAAGCAACATATCGAAATGAAAGACACTTTATTTCAAAAATTAGAATTGATGAAACGAGTCTTAGCTGTCCTGTAATAGATAACAGCAGCATTGTGAAATGGTTTACTTTCAGTTTTTATAAAATAGGATGCTTATCTCTTTTAAGAACAAAACTGTACGCTAGTCCACCCAAGTTCTCAACGCCTCATTTTTGAAGGGTTGAAATATTACCAAATCATCTGATTATATATTTCGATTACAATTTCATTCCATTAATTGAACTTTAATATTATTGAATTGAAGGTAATCAAACATGGCATAAGATAATTCGGCTGTAAACTGAAAATTCTACTATAATAAAAAATCAATTTAATTATGCCATTGTATTTGAAAGGAGAAGAGTTGAAGATTCGTCTTGATTCACTGGTCGAGCGAATCGAGATTCTATTTTAACTCGTTCATTCGGTATTTCATGTTTTTCTCTAAATTTGTTTGCTACGTATTTGCGAAAAACGTGTTGATCGATTTCCACCTATTTTTGCGCGAATGTTCTTTGAAGCCATTGAAAACGATGCTTATGTAAAGATTATATTTTGTTTTATTCCATTTCAGGAAGTTGGGATTTTTAATGATTTCAATGTTTATCGAGGTTTTGGCACTATTAAAATATTTGAGACATTTGGAAATTGCTTCGCTGGCCGAGCGAATCGAGATTCTATTTTAACTCGTTCATTCGGTATTTCATGTTTTTCTATAAATTTGTTTGCTACGTATTTGCGAAAAACGTGTTGATCGATTTCCACCTATTTTTGCGTGAATGTTCTTTGAAGCCCTTAAAAACGATGCCTATGTAAAGATTAGTATTTGTTTGATTCCATTTCAGGAAGGAGTTTTAATGATTTCACAGTTTTTCGAGGTTTTGGCACTATTAAAATATTTAAGTCATTTGGATAATGGCGAGACATTTAATTTTAATTTTGTTAATACTTATAAAAACAGATATATAATTGCAGTTTTAAGCATGCTGATAAAAGCAGAAACTTGTATAAATAATAGGGAAAAAATAAAATGGCTAAACCTTTCAAGACTGCAATGCATAAAAATTTAGACTAGAGCGAGGTTTATTCTTCACAGGATTACAAGATAATTATTTAGTAAAATTAATATTTGAAACCAATTTCAGTACGAATAAAGCTCCAATAGCCTCTTATATTTTAAAATCTTATATCTTCGAACTTTCATTTCCTTCTGCTTCGCTATTACGCTATAATAAAGAATTTACGCTTGGTATTATCTTTGTATCTTCGTAAATTCTACTTTAAATTCTCAGCTTTGCTCAAAAATGATGTTTCTTGGGATTTACTTCTATTGTTAAATGTCTACTCATAATCAACTCGAGAAATTTGGCCATTATCTGGAGAAATTTCATCTTAACATTTTATTCATTTAAATCCCAACAGAGAATGCAAGCCTCGGGAGATAAAGTACTGTATAACGAATTGGGAATTCTGAAGTAATTGAACATAATCTTTGAATTTTAAGTTGTCATGGCAATTCGTTTCGCAACCATTTGCAGCGAACTGACAATGGATTTACGTTATGAATAATTTACGATTCTCCTTAATTACGGAATTATGAATGCAATAAAGATTATGTGAGTCTGAAACACAAAATATTTCATTGCATGTAACATCTGAATTTGCTCATTCAAATTTGAAACGTTTAGTTTACGAAATTGTATACTAACGTAAATTATTATTCAAATAAAAATAATTGCATACAATTTCAAAGCATTCATCCTTCCACTTTTTCATTCACAGGGTGATTTAAATGCCAGCGTACAAACTGTTAGCGGAGATAGAATGCACAAACAAGCAAGAAAAATACATGAATGTTTAACCCGAAACTGGATACACGAAGATCAAGAAGTTACAAGCCAATAACAGGTGAAAACTCTTTGTTTGGCGATACTTTACAGATGAATCATACACGCAAGCTCCGGTATCAAAAGAGCTGTTCAAACTCTTCCTATAGAACAATGCCCGCTTCCCAGCAGTTGCGCACTGATTATCGATTTTTTTCTTGAAAATATCTGGCGTTTTGCACACCGCCTTTCGTTGCTACCAACTGTCTGTGCCATGTTGTCAGTACACTGTTATTAAAATTCAACTTTACTTTACACTATGGCACATCCCTGACTGCAGGGGTAAAAATAACGAACAGTGCCCTCTAGCTCATCTGGGTGACGTTTCCGGTCACACTTCCCTATTATAATTTGGCTTGCTTTGCGTTTCTTACATTCCCTTAAGTGTGTGCGTTGGATTTTATATCACCCTCTGTTTCCGTACAACGATGCCCCTCATAACCAAACATTCCTGACTGTCATCCTTTCCTTTAAAAATCCTTTTAAAGTACTTTTAAATCACTACTTTTGCCAATGGTTTATCACTACCGCTCTTAGACCTCATCATTCTGATGTACTTTGCGATAATTTTTGAAAGTATTATCCGAAAAAATTTTTCCCCTGTAGCATAGAAATTGAATGAAATAAGATATATTAAATAATGCGAGTTTGATTGCCACACTCCATTTTTTCTTTGACGAAATGGTTTATAAAGTTCTGCTCGACAACAAATATATTTGATACCGTATCTAGAAAGCACTACTGGTCTCACGTTAATAAATACAGTAATTAATAAATGCGTAGAATATTTTGATTCAATGTGGATGGTATCTCCACTTTTAGAAACGTAGTTCATAAATATGGTTCTTTTCTGGGCAGTTTCATAACTCATTTAGGAAAATTTGGTATATTGGTTTATGTGGAGTCTACGGTACCCACTTATTTTGTTCCTCTTAGGATCACCAACTCTTTGCCGCCAAGAACGGCGATTACAGAACATTCGTTTTGGATGCGTCTAGATGTTTTTAACGAGTGACAAGCACGTATGCGCACAAATTGATCTTTTCATCGGTGTTTTGCTTATCAGGCTATATTGCGCTACGTTTCGATTGCACTGTTTTGTTCAACGCTTCGATGTGATTGGTCGATAAATTCGAATTTGAATAAAACTTCGTTTGGAATTCTTCAGACTGAATATTGGTTCAGTACCGTGTATGTTATTCTGTGTGTTTCGTTTCTCAATGAATAAGGGAAGCTACGAGTATTCCGCTATGCTGAAACCGAAGCAGCTGATATTTTTTTAAGTTAAAAAATTTGTCCGGTACACGCTTAAAATGCAGCAGGCATTGTGAGGAAATTCCAGTTGTCGGAATATTTTTTTAAAACCTAGAATCCTAACTTTCAATAAAAAGGCGAAGCACTAGTTTCCTGCTATGCAGAAAGCGAAGCCGCTTTTTTTTTTTTAAGTTAAAAAAATTTGCCCGGTACACTCTTAAAATGCCGCAGACATTGCGTGCTCAATCTTCAGGTGACGCATGCGCAAGAGAGCAATAAAAATAAATTTTAATAAGAAGAAGTAAAGTTGAACTTATAACATTTTTTCCTCCTTTACTGCATTCTTTTCTTCTCCGCTGCTCACGTTCGTACGCTGTCATAGCCATAACTTTAAGTTAATCTGAAACGCTAGCACACCCAAGGGTCAGTTTGACCCCAACGCCCCCAGTAAAAAGTGAGAAACCCCGTTTCACCGGTTTTAGCCTTCTTAATTTTTTCGTCTAGATCCCCAGGAAGGTATAGGAAGTAACAGGGACAAGTTTTTAGAAATTCATAGGACGGGTGGGGCCAGAAAGACCCCATGCGTGCGCTGACGGATTAAGTTATATTAACGTCTCCTTTTGAAGAAACACTAGGTTTATTTTATACCGTCCCAAAATGCTGAACGGTTAGCAGCGAAGAAAAGGAGACCAAAACCTGCACTTAATTATGTGAATTACCACAAGTCACCAGCGGGACAGCTTCTGAACCTTGATCGGATGACAAACACGGCTCACCCTTAGTGAAACTCGATGACGAAAAGGAGACCAAAACCGGCACTCTCTTATACAAACTACCGTATCTCACCAGCGGGACAGCTGTTGAACCTTCCTCGGACGACAAACACGGCTCACCCTTAGTGAAACTCGGTTTCCAACCTGGAACCCTTTTCGTTTATATGCCCACCCAATAAAACCTTACCACTAGCCCACCGTAGCACTCTCGCTCGCTCCTATAACAACAATTAAGTAAAAAATTATTAAAATCCGCTAATAACAATTAAAAAGATATAATGAAACAGTGCCATTGTAATTATTAAAAGACACAGAGTGAACAAATTTGAGTGACTTATTTGCGTTTACATAACAGTTGTGCTTCGGTTTATTTTAAGAAATTACGCGTTTGTTTTCTATTACTTTATTTATTACTAATACTACAGTTAAATGAAAACACTTGAAGCGTGATAGTCAAAACTCAGAATAATTTTTGATTCTGGAAGACAGATGCATTACAAAATGAATGTCAATATTACAAGAGACTAAATCGTTGTTGGCATATCTATAACTCAGATTAGGAAGTGTCATGTGTTATAAAACATTTTGAAATTTGCAGAGGATGTTATTCAACAATATTATCAACATGTCTCCACAGTATTGTACAATATTACAAATATTAAACGACATCGTAAAGATATTGTGCGATATCATTATGATGTTACTGAATATATTTCTTCAGTTCCAAAGTTATTAAAAATCATTTTCTAAATTTCAACATGAAGTTTTTGTTAATACATGAATTAGGGTTTATATTATTTGTTATTTAGGGATTTAAGACTCAAATATTAGAAGTTCAGTGAGTAATTATAAAAATTTGTGAAAAATTTGGAATATTTAATCCTTGCGATAAATATGATATTTTAAACGCTAGAAATTTGAATTACGTTCTGGTTTCTTAAGCTGTATGAAAAAAATATGTGAGCCGAGAAAACACCCCTTTTACATTTTAAATATTTGCATTCAGAATAAAAAGAAAATTATTGGATTTAAATAATTTAATTAAAATCTGTTATAAAATTAAATTAAAATGTTTTTTTATTTATCATAAATTAGTATGTAAATTTCTTACTTTTTTCCCGAACAATAGGGCTGCAGCAAAATTTTTTTTCCGAAAAAAAAGGCCGCAAAAGTCGATGGAGCATTTGGATAATCACCTATAATAACATTATTTGTAGACAGTCTTTAACTAGTTCTTCTAAATCTACTTCTATTTTCATTCAAGACATTAATTATTGAATCCTGAAACTTTGCAAAAGGCGAGTTTTCTGTGTTATATATTTACATTAAAATGCCTTAATTACGTAATTCCGGTGAATTCAAAGTCAATGGAATCTTCAAAGAGGAAGTCCGAAAGTAATGCAAATAAAGTCAGGGTTTTCATTGTAAGTAAACAAAACAGAAAACTCGTCCATAAATACAAAACTAAATTTGAAGAAGAAAGTATAAAATTTCGAACGATATTTGAACTCTGAATCGCTGCTCTCAACCACAGATGGCAGCACGTAATGAAGTATCCGAGGATTGTTTCGAATTAACGAATACCATAGAAATTCCGTGCTATTTCAAAGGGAATGAAATACAAATTACTGTTAGAAGAGAAGAATTTTTAGTTACACTTCTTAATTTAATTATTAAAAAGTCGTAATGTCAATCACTCATCTGAATGGCTTCAAAAATTTCCCACTCAAATATGTAATGCTGTCTGTTTGGTTTTTTGATAACAGTTGAATATCTTGACGCAGTTAAATCTCAATTAACAATTTAAATATAAAAGATTTTTCTTAATTTTTTTCCGTTAAAAGCAGATGTATCATGCTGCGGATATAGTTTTGATTTAACAGAATTCATTAAAAAATTCTAAATTTTGTCTAGTTTTCATTGATTCTAACAGCAATTCCGGGAAAGGAACTAAAACTAACAAATCGAAACCCGCACAAAATGTACAAAATATATCTTATCATATAGACGCTCAATGATAGCTTGAAAAAAGTAACGGAAGTCAGTAAGTAAACCACTGATATAAAGAATCTCATATAAAAATTTGATTAAAAAAATTAAATATCCGTTATTGGTTGCAAAAAATCCAGTATTTCATTCCTCTCTGAAATTTCAAATAGGAGGTGTTGCTTGTTAATAATAATGTCTCAAAAATTTATTTAAAAAACAGTTGTAGTAGCATATTTATATCTCTACTACTGAAAAAAGAAAATGTGTGTGCGCGCTGCAGAGCAGAATGTTGAACGTAGAGCAACGAAATTTCGTATAAATATACTTTACAGGGTGGAAAAGGTGTAATTTCGGATATTTGTATTTGAAATTTTAACTAAATAAAAACTACTTTAATTGGACGTTTATCCTTGCTAGCTTAGGACAATATTATACCACAAAGATCACACTGATTTTTGTCAATGATAATCCAGTGGTTTTAAGGTAATGTTGTGGTGCTGATTCCGAATCAGGCATTCTTTTTGTCAGATTCACTCAAGTTTTCGGCATAAAGTTAAAATTATGGTTCAATAATAATATGTACGAAGCACTCAAATTGCACAGGAACTGTCTCAAATATAAATCAATAATAAAAGTAAATCAATACAATAAATCAAATTTATATAAAAGAGAAACCAATATATAAACACAACATAATTCTATGCGGAAAAATACATTCAATCATCGTCAAATAATGTAAGTTAAAGAATGAAATTTAAAAAATATCAATGAATGAAATAAAGAAATGCATTTAAACAAATAAACAGATGAATAAAAATGGTATGGCAAAAATACATTATGATGCTACATTAAGTCCAATAAAATGAAAATAATTCAATCTGGTTCAGTTAATTCCTCAAAAAGATTTATATTTATTCCTCTTACGAACAGTGGAGCTTTAGCGCTCGAATATCTAGCAGTATTCTGCCAATATATGTTTGTCCCACCTCCCTTGATATCTTTGTTCCATTACTTTGATATCCTTGTAGTTGATGTCTTTATTTTAAACATATATTGATTTTTATTAGTTTCTTTATTCTTGGCATACATTCTGAACTATTAAATAATGGATCTAAGTTAATATAATAAATTATCTAAATATAATATTCTAAATAATGGATAATCTAAGTTTTGGAGCATAGTTTTCCAGCGTTACCCTAAACAAAGAAAATATATAAATTCGATGTTTTTAGAACCTAAATAACCTCTTGCTATGCGTCCAACTAAAATACGCCTAACAAACTGAACTTAAGCGAACGAATTACAGGAATAAAATAAAAGTAGAGTCCAGTCTTAGGACTTCATCAAGGGTCACCCTTCGGTACGTATTCAATTTTCATTTGATATTTTAAAATTGAATTTTTAGGTTATATCGTATATTTATCTTTTTTTATTTGACTTCTGTGATGCATACCAATTGGCAGGCTGCATTCAATAGACAAAAAGATGTGCGAGGATTATGACGTTGATTAGAAAACTAAAAATTGCAAATAAAAGTAATTTCTCACATTTTTGACAACTTTGAAATTAATTTCTAACAGGAAGTTATAGATGGATTTTGTTAAAATAAAATTTATTGCTCTTAAGAAATTGAGTACGTAACAGCTAATGCTACAATAACAAAATTAAGAGAATTTCTTACAAATTAATGAAAAATAGTCTAATTTTGCCACTTTTTAGGTCCATTAGAGGCGGTAGATATAAATGAATTTCAATGATATTTTTCGTCGATTTATTTCTCAACAATTCGCAAATTTTCCCTCTGCATAATTATTCGAAAAATTAGTTTTTTCGGCCAACCCTACTTCAGACACGATTGAAATATTGATAATATGTATTCCCTCAAAAACTAGAACCAATTCTGCAAAAATAAAATTGGTTTTGAAATCATCAGCCTCAAGATACCCTAAAACCGTTAAAATTTCCTTTGAAAATAAAGTTTTTCTTTATTTGTTCCCCATAATAATTTTTCACCATCTGAAAATCACAAAAGTTATCTGTTCTATTATTAACAGTTTAGATGTCGTACAATTATATTCTGAAACTTCAACATTGTTTACTCCAGTTATAAAATATTTAAAATGCATCATTCTGAGGGAAATTTGTCGTCCTACCCGAATTGCAAATAGATATCACAAAACTATATCCATTGAACATGTAGATGGCGCTGAAACTTGAAGACGAGAATAAAAAATGTAACTTGAGTCTTTCTTCGGGCCTTTCAAATGATGAGACCTTTAACTCTAACTTTCGTTTACCAGCTCGGGCATAAAGGTCCAAGCTATAAATTAAAGAAACGAGAGGGCTGATATACAAATTAATAAAACCATTTGTAAAAAAAATTTATATACAAAAATTTTGCACTAAAAGACTGGTACAAATTTTATAAACATGTACGTGCACATTTCATATGAATGGTTTTTCCTATGTCCTTTAAAAAGTTCAGGATGATTTTAAACGTTGCAGAACTTTCCAGATAAGAGATGCAAAGTTGATTATAAGGAATATTTTTCGAGACAAATCAATCTGGTATTTCAATCCATGGCGATTTTTCACAATTTTTTGATGGATGACCATCGCAATTGTTAAAAGAGATGACTTAAAATATGTTTATGAGGTTGTAGAATCCAAAAAAAGCATTCAACTGTTCGCGGCAATTTCTTTATTTCTCAGTTCCTTATTGAAAATATTGCCATCAGTTTTTATATAATCTTGAATAAAGTAACTACAAAGTGAAAAATCAGTAGTTTGGGGAACAGGCTTACACTTACACGCATTTTTTTTATTAAGGTGAATTTTTAAATTCATTACAAATCTGATTTCTCTAACAGTTTACTGACAAAGTTATTTTGAAGAGCAAAATGTGTCTTATTTCAAACTATGCAGTAAATAAATCTTATTTACAGTAAATAAATTTTAATTATGGGTGATTAACATCAATTGAAGGCCAGTTTTAAACATTCCATTTAAATATACTAATTCTACGTTTCTTACTATTGAGCAGAGAAAACAAGAAAGTTACTTTCTGTGCAGATGCTATTAAATGTACTGAATTATTCTTCATAAATGTGCTATCCCTCTGACGCACCGCCGAGAGGCGCTGCATGCTTTCACGAACTAAAACTGACTGAACTTTGTAATTTTGTGAGAGACGTTGTTCGACTGCTAGTGAGGGAGCATGGCGCTCCGTCACTACCTGCGATGCTTTATTTTGATATGATGTAAAGGGCAGCGCCCGCTCTTTTAATTACTTTTTTCTTTATCACTTATTTAAATGTGTGTCTTTTCTAACTAAAATATCGAAAAAGCTCACCTCGTTCTCATCTGTCTTAAGAGTGCACACTTTGTCTCACATGGGAGCTTGGCTCCATCCTACATAAATACCAACTTCGATTACTATTACTTTATTTCCTTCCTCCACTTGCAAAATTAGATACAATTAATTTGTACAAATCGTACTGGCTTTATTTAGACTGATTATGTTATGTTAACGTCTCGTTTAGAACCAGCACAAGGGCTATTTGGTTAGGATCTGCCAATTTTGAACCGTACAAATTGTCACTAAATTATCACCCAAACAGGAAATGCGACTTTGATAAAGATTTGAAATTTCTGGTAAACCAATTTCACCATATAGTGATTAAATTCTTCTAAAAAAATTATCGAAGAAAAAATACCTTAACTCGAACTTGAAAGAAAGGATTACATTTCATTCAAAGGTCCTAAAGTTAAACAAATAGTTAAAAAATAAAATAGAACATAACATAGAGTGTCTGTAGATGCATGCTCTAACCGTAGATACAGTGCCTGCAAATAAAGTCTTATTCGAAGACATAATGTTTCCAAATAAATTCTTTAAATCCTGACAGCATTTCGAAGAATAGAAAATTTGTTTATTCCCACGGGCTAAAATCTATATCGAATCTATAAAATGCAATATGACATAAAAAAAACTATTATAAACTCCATTAAACATAAAATCTGCTTAATATTGATTCGGTAGAAGCTTTCTCCTGTTTCCTGTCTGTACTTTAAAAGAACTTGAACTTATAATCAATGAGAGTCCATTTTTCAGACTAGAATACAAAAAAGTTTTAACGGAGCGTGAAGAGTTCGTACAAAATGTTTCCCGTTTCTTTGATTGTGCATTAAAGATGGTTGTCAACGTCAAATTTACAGGAAACAGTTAAAAAAGTGTATGTTTCCATAGGATTGCTTTCAATGAA
This sequence comes from Araneus ventricosus, assembly GCA_013235015.1. Classification (NCBI taxonomy): domain Eukaryota; kingdom Metazoa; phylum Arthropoda; class Arachnida; order Araneae; family Araneidae; genus Araneus; species Araneus ventricosus. Next base: position 110,449 of record BGPR01002452.1, on the reverse strand, counting down.
AATAATTAATTCTTTCTATATATTTTCTTTTCAATTTTTATGCTTTAATAAAGCAAAAGCCAGATTTGGCTAAGCTGCGCTAAACAAATGGCAAAATCTAAAGACATATGCCAATAGAAAAGCGCTTTAAAACAAATAAAATTAAATGTTCATTTGGTGCAGGTACAAACTAGTATTTTTTTCTATTTTGTTAAGTAACGTTATATTATGAAAAGTAGAAATCAATTAGAAATACAGCGTAAAGCATTCAGACAAAATGTCTCCTATGTCTTTCACTTCGTGTTGGAGATAGTTGTCAACTTCAAGTTTACAGGAAACACTTTAAAAAGACTTCTTTCAATAATTCCCAATATGATTTGGATTGTTTCCGTCAATAATGTTTAATTTTACTATATGTTTCCTTCTGGATTTATGAATCTTTGTATTCATTGTCATAATTAATTAAACCATATGTTTTCTTGATTTATAAATTCTTTCATTCATTGAAATAATTAGTTAATTGTCTTATGCTTTCTGTCTAATTTTAAAATAATTTTCTATCGTCCTCGCAGATATTTGAAGCAGATTAACCTTTTGCCTTTGACAAACATCACAAAAGAATACATTTTATAAAAGGAAACAAAGGAAAAAACGTCGTTACGTAATACTGTTTTATGTATGATTTCTCTTTCCTTCCAAATTATCCATTTAAATTTTACAACAATGAAGGTTAGGGTGTTACAAAAAACCCCTTTCTTTTCAAAGAAATTTCTCCCCAGGGGTTTTCTCACTATTTTTAGTCCTAATAGAGAGTTTATAAAGTTTCAGCCCTCTAAGTTAAGAGTAAGGTGTACCTGTAAAACTCAAAAATTCGAAAAACACTCTTAAAATGTAAAAGCTTTAGAATTTTTTAAATGTGTTAACACTGGTTTATATTTGTTCCTATAGACATGTTTACTTAGAATATAAACAAAAATAAGTAATAACTGTATCTTTAGCCACATATGACTTGAGAACAAAAATTGCTGATTGGAAATACCACTCAACAGTTACTGTATATTTTTAATAGCAGCCTAAAAATTTACTAATACGCTAAAGAAGGATAAAAATTAATGCAGTGAAAAGTTCAAATCTACAATTTTATTTGACAGTTTAACAAGTACCATTACGAAAAAGATTAAATACTCACAGTAGTTAATTGTCCAAATAACTTGCAAAAAATTCATTTACTGTCAAAAAAACTCATGTTATCACTTTAACAACCTTAAATTTCATTCAAAATTGACTTCTTAACGAAATGAGTTTTTTCCTATATTCCACAACAGACTGAAGAAAAGTTTTAGTCTGTTATTCATTTTAGATTATCAATTGACTAATATCTTCCATTAGTTTTATCCCCCGTTCTGCTGTGACATTTACTACTTTTAAGTTCTTAAGGAAAGTTTTAATTTCATTGAAAATGAACTCTTCTTCCCAGGCAGAAGGATTGCTGTTCAACGAGGAAGCAGCTTAGCTCAACTTCAGAAAAAAACACCATGACATCGGTCCAACCAATTGATGCACATTTGTGTTTTGATTTAAGACAGGAAGAACGGGGACACAGTGGTAGGTGGTCTTTCATTAACTTTGTATTTCATTAAGGTTTCTGTAATCTTCTTCTGAGATTCTGATATTTTCTTAGAAAAGAAAGAAAATGTAACGACTTCTTCTATCAAATACGACAAATGTCTACTTGGACAACTCGGGCAACACCAGGGTCTATTTCTAATACATGTTCCGGGACTTCCAAACGATCAGATAATTTACAGGAGCATTTGCAGCTTTTTGAGAATACAACCAAACTTTAAAAAATCAAAGCAATGAAAAAACATATTTGTTTGTTCGATGATGTTTTTGGATTTTTACCATTGTCATATTCGAATTGTTTACAAAAATTATACATCTTTGTCGAGTAAAGTATTGTAGACTTCCAAAATATGGTTTCTACAAGTCAAAACAGTAGCCTCCTTTTCAAATGATTCTCTAATTGGACACATGCACCATTCTTCCATCATATTTTTTAAGCTGTAGCATGAAAACGAAGAGCAGAAATATTTTCAGACACATCCCTCCCCAACTTCCAACTATCTCAAACATTTTGTTTGTTTGTGACTCTGCAGTTCCATCTAGTTCAACTGGAACGATCAAAAGTTTATCTTCTTTTTAAACCTGGGACACCAGAAATTAGGACGACAATTCTATCAAAACCTACTTTGTATTGGTCTGTCATAATTTAAGAATACCAGTGAAGAACAAAGTTTTGAGGTGCAGTGAAGTTAGTTTTTATGTTTTGGGTTAAATCAGTTCTAAAGTTTTTGTTTATTCTTCTCATAGTTTCACGACTGAGACCAAGACCATGAATATTAACAACACTCTCCTTAGCTACAGATGCCACTAAATCTTTTTGCTAATTTAGTGAAAAACTGAAAATTTTATCAAGAATTTATGAGTAGTTGATGACACAGCCAAACGAGGGGTAAATCTAATGGAAGATTTCAATCATTCGATAACCGAAAATGAAGAACAGTCTCAAAATCTACTTCAGTCTGTTGAAGAAAGTAGGAAAAAACTCTTTGTGCTTTAAGATATCAGTTTTGAATGAAATTGAAAGTAGTTAAATTGATAACATGAGTTTATTTGATAGTGATTAAAATTTCTACTGTGAGTACTTAATCTTGTCAAATAAAATTGTAGACGTAAACTTGTCACTGCATTCATTTTTGTATCCTTCTCTAACATTTTGAGAAATTTTTAAGCTGTTATTGTGAATATACTAGCTGTCGTATGGTGTTTCCAAAAAGCAACAACGCAGACTTAGTGCACATTTTCATAATTTTATACTTTTTTTCTCAAATCGTAAGTGGTTAAATATTTATTTATTATCATCGTTTGTGTTTATATTCTAAGTAAGCATGTCCATAGAAACAAATATAAACCAGTTTTAACACATTAGTACGCATATAAAATTTCTAAAAGAAATTCTACAAATTTTACATTTTAAGAGGTTTTTCAAATTTAGTGCTTTACAGGCAAACCCTACTGCTAATTTAGAGGGCTGAAACTTCATATACTCTCTATTAGGACAAAAGGAATGGGAAAACCCTGGGGAGCAATGCTTTTTTTCAGTTTTTTTTATACACCGTGATGAGAGTATTGTTATAAAGTATACAGGTTCTTACAATTTTTGTTCACCTATTTAAATGGTCATAAAACGGCTCATTGCTCCATACAGTCTTATTTCCTAGTCCAGTCAACAACGGGTTTAGATAAAAACATTAAATGTTATAGTTTTAAAAATTGAAACACATGTTCGCGAGACACTTCTGTTAAACATACTGAATTAAATCGATGCAATAAAGCAACTTTATCCTAAAGAGAAACAAGATAAATCTCTACAGAAATTACATAAAATCTGTGCAAATGGAAATTACATAATGAAATTTAAAATAACATTCGTGAATGAAATAAAGAAATGAATTTCAACAAATAAATAGATGGATCATAATAGTATGGTAAAAATACATGATGTTGTATTAAGACCAATAAAATGAAAATAAGATAAG
>BGPR01002452.1:86109-106858 GCA_013235015.1 Araneus ventricosus | reverse complement strand
ATACATCGACCTGCTGCATTTAGTCGACAAAACGATGTGTGATGATTATGATGCTGATTAGGAAATAAAAACTGCATATTTATGTAATTTCACATGTTTTTATCAAATTTGAAAGGAATCTGTGACAGAAAGTTATAGATCGATTTTTATAAAAAAAAATTATTACTCTTAAGAAGTTGAATTCTTATCCTTTAATCTTATAGTAAAGAGATTAAGAGAAATTTTAAAAACTTAATAAAAAACAGCCTAATTTTGCCACTCTGTAGGCCGTGGTTTAGGCAAAGTGAGGAATCGAAGTGATTTTTTCTTCAGCAATTCACAAATTTTCCCGCGGTATAGTGACTCAAAAAAGATTTTTGACTTTTTCGCGCCATCCTACTGCAGACACGATGGAAATTTTGAAAATATGCATGAGCTAAAAACTAGTGTCAATCCTTAAAAGTAATATTAGTTTTGAAATCAGCAGCCTCAAGATACCCTAAAACCGTTAAAATGTCCTTGGAAAATGAAAAAAAATATTTTTTTTTTTGTTCTCCAGTGTTATTTTTCACCATCTAAGAGTGTAAAGTTTCATCTTTTCTATTATTCCAATTTAGTAGTCGTACAATTATTTTCTCAAATTTCTACTTCGTTTTCTTCTCAATATTTGAAATGAATTATTATACCCGAATTTCTAATAAATATCATAAAACTGTATCCATTGAACGAATAGATGGCGCTTAAACTTGAAGACGAGATTTAAAAAATGTAACCTCATCATACTTTCCCCGGGCTCTTCAAATGATGAGAACATCACCTCTATTTTTCGCTTACCAGCTCAGACATAAAAGTCCAAGCTATAAATTAAAGAAAATAATAAAAAAGTTTGAGGCCTTGGTGAGCGAGCTGTTTGCAAAGATATTTATATAAAAAATTTCGCATTAATATAGTGGTATAAATTTTATAAACAATTCCATTTATATAAAAAATTTCGCATTAATGTAGTGATATAAATTTTATAAACAATTCCACTCAAATTAAAATCTATGTTTTTTTCTACATCCTTTAAAAAGTCGCGGAAGTTTTTAAAGTACTTTGGTTTACTTAAGTTCTTAGTTTTTAATGTACTTTTTGTTGTATACTTTGCGAATAAGAAATACAAAGTTTACTAAAGGGACTATTTTTCCTACTCGCTAACAAATGGTAGCTTTCAAAGACCAATCAAATGGGGATTTCATTCTATGGCGGATTTTCAAAATTTTAAAGGTGGATGAAAATAGCAATTGTTAACCAAAATGCTTTAAAATCTATTTATGCGATTTTAGAATCCACAAAAATTATTCAAATGTTCATTATTTCTTTGTTATTTTTAAAAAAATATCGCCATCTCTTTTTATTACAACTTGAAAACATCAATCATAAAGTTGCAAATCAGAAATTTGGGGAATAATATTTTGCTTAAAAGCATTTCTTTTGTTCTGGTAAGCTTTTGAATTCAATGTAAAGAACGCTACAAATACGGATAATTTTTTTCTGAAAAAGTAATTTTGATGATCTAAATGTGTGCTTTTTCTAACTATGCAATTAAAAAACTTATTTACATTGAATATTTTTAATATCGTAAAGTTTAATATGCAGTTTGATTCCTATGCTGTTCCGCTGGCTGGTCAACAATAATTGAAAGACACTTTTAAACATTCCAATTAAACTATTAACTATAAGTTTCTTATTATTGAGCAGTTAAAAGGAGAAAGTTACTTTCTATGCAGATGCTATTAAATGTGCACACAGTTATTAGTCATAAATGCCAACTTCGATTACTTTTTTCTTTTCTTCCATTTGCAAAAATAGATAAAATCACTTTGTACAAATCGTTCTGGCTTGAGTTAGACTGGATCTTTAAATTGTAAGAATTGAACTTTACGAATTGGTAACTTTTTTATATTATTTGCAATTAGTAGAGAAATTTGAAGTTATGAAATATCACTTAATATTTTCGCTGTGTTTGTTCACACCTAACGTATTTTTCATGTAATTCACTAAATTTATAAATTCAATCTCAACAGTACCTTTATTCTTTATATATATCATCTCTGGTATTTATGAATATAAATTTACTCACACTAAAATTAGATTAGACATATTCGACTCATTAATGTTCGAAAATACAATTCTTTTTATATATTGAAAATATTCCACCATTATTTATTTAGCATCTAGTAATTTTAATTATCATCTTCAATAAAAAAGTTCAACACAGTTTCCTAATAGAAAATAATATAATAATAAAAGGAAAATAAATACAGGTGAAATTTTCTGTAATATCTACACCTTATGTTAAGAATTGTCTAATTAATTAGGTTTCGGAAAAATTTCAAAATTTCTCTTTGCTCCATAATTATCCTTATGTCTGTAACAGTGTTCGAAACAAAATACATAGAGTTAAGGTGAAATCCTAATGGATTGTTCATACTTTTTTATTTTATCAATTTTCCTGTGAAATCTGTAAACAAATTCTTCTAAGATAGCAATGTATCCATAAGATATGGCGAAATACACTCATGTCCATAAATTAAGGATAATGAAGTTCAGGCAAAGAAAGAGACAGAAGCAAAACAAATTTGACTTATTTGTAAAGTCTATTTATTAAACAAAAGGTAAAGAGCAAAACAGATGCTATGTGTTTGACATAATTAATAAAAATTGCGATTTTTACTCCCTGGAGCAAATTTCAAAAAAGAACCTATTTACAAAAAACAGTATAGCATGGTTAGTACGATGATTAATACGGAGTATGTCTCCCGGACGATGCAATACAGGCCTTACAACGCCTAGGCATGCTGAGTATCAAATTATCAATCTGATCTTGGGGAATATTACACCACTCATCAAGAAATGCCCTCCGAAGTTCCGGTAGACAGGTGGGAGGGGGTTGACGGGCTGCAATTCGTCGGCCAAGCATATCCCACACATGTTCTATTGGATTCAAGTCCGGTGAGTATGCTGGCCAATCCATACGGGTGATATCCTCCGATTGAAGGCATTCGTCTACAATGTTTGCACGGTGAGGACGGGCGTTGTTATCCATAAACAGAAATTCAGCACCCATGGCGCCCCGAAACAAACGTACATGTTGTTCCAGAATGACATCCCGATAGATGTGGCCTGTCATCGTTACACTCTGAACATGCAGGTCAGTTCTGGAACCAAGAATAATTCCTCCCCAAACGAGCCATCCTGCACCACCGTAACGTTGTCGTTCAATGGTGTTCTCTTGGTGGTAACGGGTACCTGGCGCTCTCCATATGAAAGTCCGGCGAGAATCAGACTGCAAACTAAACCTGGACTCGTCGGAAAACATCACACAAGACCACTGTTGCGGTGTCCACAATGCATGCTCTCTACTCCAGGCTAATCGCAGGCGACAGTGAGTTGCGGTAAGTGGAACACATCTGACAGGCCTACGAGCATATAGACCAATGTGCCCTAAGCGTCTGTACACGGTCTGCCTTGAAACTGTCGTACCGGCAGCTGAAGAGAGCTGACGAGACAGGTCTGATGCTGTGCTCCGTCTGTTTCTTTTGGCAGTAACTGCCAAATACCGGTCCTCATTCGGCGTTGTAACTCGGGGGCGACCTGTGCTGTAACATCTATTCACATTACCATCATCTTGGAATCGTTGCCAAAGCCTGGAGATGACACTCTGGGCGATTCCAAGTTCCTCGGATACTTCCAGCTGGGTACGTCCACATTCCGGTCGTCCGATAATTCTACCACGTAAAAAATCATCCAAATGCTTCCTTTGTGCCATAACTATGCGGTTATTGCACTGAAAGGCTTTTAAAGCGCTTGTGAACAATTTTACTTCTTTGCCACCATTCCTTATATACCCCTCTCTTACACTCTCGTCATTGTGACGTACTATCCACGCCATCTGGTGGTTTCCTGTAATTTGCATATTCTTCTTCAAGATGTGTGTGATAATTCTACAGGTGAAATTTTTATTTTAGAGTTCAATTTCTGTGTGATTCTGAATTATCCTTAATTTATGGACATGAGTGTATATCCATTAAAAGACAAAACCTTATGTTTCTTAACCTGACATTATTTTTATTAGTATGTTTTAATTCCGCTAATAGCTGCCGGGCTTAAAATGCGCCATGTCATTTTAATGCTAAAATCAAATGCGTATTTTGAAAGATGAATAAGAAAATGAAATTGTAACAGAAAAAGTTCAGTTAGATAACATGGGCAGTTAATTTACTCCATTAGAACGTTCATGTAGACAATAAATAGAACGTATGGAACACTACTGAAAGAACTCGGATTAATGCATATCACAATTTGAAGTCAAAAATGGCTTTGTTAAGATATATGTTGCCAAATTATACACAAGAGATTAATTTCAAATTATATAACCGGTGAACACGGTAGTCGTCGAAGCCGGCTATTATTAAAAAAATTACTACTTAAGATTGCTGATAAAACATGCCCATGTGTTAAGAACAAATGCAAAATTTAGATTTTTTTGAAATGGAGTATATTGAATAAGATTCTAACTTTGCTGTTCTTAAATGCTTTTTTGCAATATATTTTTAAAAAATCCCTTCAAAAAATATTTCTTTCTTTCTTTCTTAAATGTATCAAAATTCATGTCTGTATGCTTTATTATATTGCATTTATCTTTCTAAAATCGAAAAATTATCTCGAAAGCGGATTGCTTGGTGATTTATAAATGATTCATCGAAATAAATATATTGCGTAAAGTTATCTATAGGACACCGTTTTGTTTCTGATAGCAGTAGTCAATGTGTTAAATTCTACGAAATGCAAGAAATAACAACAATGTACACTGTCGTATTTATCTTGATAACAGCGTATTTTACGGAAGGAATAATTCTTTCAAAAGAATCATTCCTTCCGTAAAATATATCACATCTGCTCGTTTACTTCCACAACTTCAGCGTGTTTTCGACTTGGCATTTGTGTTTTGGTCCTCTTCTTCTAGACAAACTTGTTCCGCAACTTCAAACATAAATACAAGTGTTGTTTAAAAGACCACATATCGAATTTCACTTGTCGAGAATGCTCCAATTTTGAGTTCCATTCCGTAGAACAGACAGCTCTATCCATTAATTTATCTAGACCAATATTTATTACAGATTTACAGTCGCGATACAAAGATAACGTTTTAAATTTTTGTTCACCCACCTCTTGCGTTTTCGTGCTACGATGTGCGTATTCAGATATAATGGGTGCGTGGCGTCATGAAACGTGCTTAAAATGTGTTTAAATTTGAAAAACTTTTTTAAGTACCTTAATAGTGCTTAATTTTGAAAGAAGGCCCTTAGAAAATACTTAATTTTCTCGAGAAGTGCAAATAAAACATTTTTTAGTTCCCCCAGACGTTGAATATGATAAATCGGATGCATAGTTATTTCCCGGTTGTATCAAGAAAAAAAAACCAGTGAAAGGGAAGTATTCGTGGAAGGAATTTAGGGTGAGATAGATCCAGGAGTGACAACTCATATTAAGATAACGCTTATATAACGCAAAATGGGGGGGAAACTTTAAATCACATAATTATGAAAATTTTGGTTCACATGTTTCATGAGGGAATCCTGATGAACATACAAAACTTCCCCGATCCTAAGGGGAGAGCTCGTGCCGCCATCTTGGATTTCATCCCCTATTTAGTTTTTTAATATCTTGAAAACTTCTGTTTTAAAATTACAATTGATAAAACCAATTAAAGAGTGTGAATTTGCTTACACATATATGGTTTTATTTTTCTTCAGCTTTAATAGTTTCCGAGATAATGGGTCTCAAATTTGTCGTCATATTGGCTTTCAGACCCGTTTTTTAGTTTTTCTTGAATATCTCAAAAACTGTTCAATTTTCAAATCATATTTGATAAAACAATTAAAGAACGTACAATGCCCTACAAATCGCTTTTTTAATTGTTATTCTAGGTTTAAGAATTTTTGAGATAATTGGCCTGAAAGCGGATGAATTTGTAAAACTCTTATTTCCTAGTCTATTCAACAGAGAGTTTAGATAAAAACATTAAATTGCGTAGTTTTAAAAATTGATACACATGTTCGCGAAAGGCTTCTGACGAACACACTAAATTAAACTGATGCAGTAAATCAAATTTATCCTAAAGAGAAACAAGATAAATCTATGCAGAGATTACATAAATCTATGTAATTTAAAGAATAAAATTTAAAATAATATTAATTAATGAATGAAGTAAAGAAATTAATTTCAACAAATAAATAAAATAATCATAATAGTATTTTAAAAATACATGATAATGTTGTATTAAGTCAAATAAAATGAAAATAAAATAAGCTTATTCAGTTACTTCATCAGAATATTTTTTATATTATTTCCCCTTACAAACAATGGAACTTTCGTGTTGGAATCTCTAGCACTAATCTACCACCAAATATGTTCCCACCTTCCTTCATATAATTGTTCCATTACTTTAATATCCCGGCAGCCAATGCCTTTTTTTTAAATGTGTTAAATTTTGCTTCTTTCCGTATTCTTTCTGAACCAGGAGCTTAATTTTGCAAGTATTATCCTAAATAAAAATAATAAATAAATTTGGTATTTTTAGACCTATCCTCTCGCTATGCATTCGACGAAAATACACCAAACTAACTGAACTTAAGCGACAGAATGACGAGTAAAATCCGGTCTGGGGATTTCATTAAGGGTCACTCCTCGGTGCATATTCACTTTTCATTTGTTTCTTTAAAATTTAAATTTTATGTGATGTTGTAGCTCTCTTTTTTTATTTGACTTTTGTTTGGCACATACATCGACCTGCTGCATTTAGTCGACAAAACGATGTATGATTATTATGATGCTGATTAGGAAATAAAAACTGCATATTTAGGTAATTTCTCATATTTTTATCAAATTTGAAAGGAATCTGTGACAGAAAGTTATTGATGGATTTTGATGAAACAAAATTTATCACTCTTAAGAAGTTCAGTTCTTATCAGTTAATCTTATAATAAAGCGATTAAGAGAAATTTTAAAACTTAATGAAAAAAAGCCGAATTTTGCCACTTTGTAGGCCGTGATTTACGCAAAGTGAGGAATCAAAGTCATTTTTTGTTCAGCAATTCACAAAATTTCCCGCTGTGTAGTGACTCGGAAAAAAGATTTTTGACTTTTTTCGGCCCAACCTACTACAGACACGATTGGAATTTGACAATATGCATGAGCTAAAAACTAGAGCCAATTCGGAAAAAGTAAAATTAGTTTTGATATCAGCTGTCTCAAGATACCCTAAAACCGTTAAAAGTACCTTGGCAAATGAAAAAAATGTTTTTTTTTGTCCCCCAGTGTTATTTTTTCACCATCTAAAAATTTAAAGTCTTATCTTTTCTATTATTCCAATTTAGTAGTCGTACAATTATTTACTGAAATTTGAACTTTATTTTCTTTCCAATATTTGAAATGAATTATTCTACCCGAATGAGAAAGATGAGATTTAAAAAATGTAACCTCATACTATATTCCCTAGGCTCTTCAAATCATGAGAACATCACTTCTATTTTTCGTTTACCAGCTCAGACATAAAAGTCCAAGCTATAAATTAAATAAACAAGATATGAAGCATACCCTCTCTGGTGGTCAGCTGTTTGTAAAGATTATTTATGTAAAAAAAATTTCGCATTAATATAGTGGTGTAAATTTTATAAATACGTCCATGCGAATTCAAATGTAACTTTGTGTTCTACGTAATTAAAAAGTCGCGGAATTTTTTAAACGTTGTAGTACTTTAGAAATAAGAAGTACAAAGTTTATTAAAGGGACTATTTTTCCTACTCGCTAATAAATGGTAGCTTTCAAAGACCAATCAATCTGGGATTTCACTCTATGGAGGATTTTCAAAATTTTAAGGTGGATGAAAATCGCAATTGTTAAATAAGATACTTTAAAATCTATTTATGCGATTTTTGAATCCACAAAAATTATTCAAATGTTCATTATTTCTTTGTTCTTTTTATAAAATATCGCCATCTCATTTGATATGAAGTTGAAAACAGCAAATATAAAGTGAACAATCAGAAGTTTTGGGAACAATATTTTGCTTACAAGCATTTTTTTTTGTTCTGGTAAGCTTTTAAATCATTGTAAAGAACACTACAAATCCGGATAATTTTTTCTGAAAAAGTGATTTTGAAGAGCTAAATGTGTCTGTTTTCTGACTATGCAGATAATAAATCTTATTTACATTGATTATTTTTAATATAGTAATGTTTAATATGCAGTTTGATTCCGATACTGCTCCGCTGGGTCATTCAAATTAATTGAAACCGAATTTTAAACTTTTCAACAAAATATAGTAATTCTACTTTTCATATTATTGAGCAGCAAAAACAAGAAAATTTCTTTATATGCAGAAGCTATTGAATGCACACAATTATTAATCATAAATACCAACTTCAATTACTTTTTTTCTTTTCTTCCGTTTGTAAAAATAAATAAAACCATTTTGTACAAATCGTTCTGACTTGAGTTAGAATGGTTTTGTTATATTAGAACCACACAAGGTCTATTTGGGACAGGCTTGCCAATTTTGAACCGTTGATTTCGAAAAATTGAGTATTTTCTTCCACTTTTTTTGGAATTAAAGAAAATTGAAATAGGTGGTTTGTTTCGTAAGCTACGATATATTGAATCACTCATATTCTTAATTCGAATTAGGCTTATTGATTTTCCTTAGGCGGTTTATATTCCTTTCTTTCTGTATTTATTTTGGATTTACGACTCATTCTTGTATTTTATTTGATATTTAATCTAAAATGCCTAATCAGCAAAATAAAGTAATTTATTTAGTCTCGGTTACTGCCTTATTTTTATATTTCGGATTCCTCTCCCTAAACATGAAAAAAGCAGTTATCTTTAAAATAAACCAACCCAAATACAGAAATAAACTAGTTATTTATTTAAATTTTCCTGTACCTGCCTATATTACAGCACCGACAACAATGACTCAAAATGAAATGAAAAATAGAAAATGAGACTACATGTCAATAAAATAGTATAGCCATAATCTTAGCGAACTGAAAAGATTTAATGACAGTAGAGATTTAATTTGCAGTTTTTCTTCTCAATAAAGCGAACTATGCTGTTATGAATTTATTTTTCTGCAACTGGACCTTCTTCTCTTAGAGCATTTAATCAGTCTCATTTCAGAAGTAAAGTTTAAATACATCAGATTATCAATGATAAAGGGTTCTTCAGATGATCTACACAGTTCCAAAGTTCTATGAGATAACAAGGTTGAACTTAACCTTATTAGCAAAAGATGCTCTACACTATTCACACGATATTTTTACGATGTTAAGCAGCATTGAGAATATCGTAGCAACAACGTGGAGATAATGTAAAATATCCTGTGCTAATAAGAAATAAATGGATGTAATTTGAATGCTTATTTTTTTACTAATTAAACTATAAAATGATAAAAGCAGATGAAATTAATAGATAAATAAATTATATTTCTTTTCATTGAAATTTCTGGAGATATTTTTTGCCTCAATGTTCGTAAAAGATTAGTATTTGTCAATCTATCACGACACCAGCTGTATTTACCAACGTAATCATGTGAAACTATTTTAAACTAGAAAATCACTCATCATGGTATGACGGGTGCAAATTGATGCATCGTGGCGTCCAAACTATATCATGTGCATGATATACCACTGACGTAATTTACTACTTTCTATTAAAAAACGGAAATTAATTTTAAATATATGATTAATCTCATTAAAATTTTTTCGGGAACTATTGATCATAACTAGACGAATTTTAACAAGTTTCACTATTTTAGAGCTGTAAAATTTGAAATTAGAACGGCAATTACTTTTTTAAATTTAAAATTACTGAAATTTAGGTGCTCTAACAATGAAATATTGCTGTTTGACATCTCGCAGTGCTATGGCGCGAATTTTATTGTTGGTGATGTCAGAGCGTTACCGGATAAGTGAGAGACAGATCTGGACTATTATATTAGTAATATGGAAATAGGAATACATGCATCACCAAACTTTAAATTATTAAAATAATACATTCTTATAACAAAATTTGGCTTGTTGAGAGTAAAAGATCGGTACTGTGTACAAAAATGCATTGTCAATTTTCTTTAAAAAATGAATTTGTTTTAATATGGCACCACACTGAATAACCTGCCTATTGGCCACCGAGGAAAACCCAGGGCTGCTGTGATTTACTAGTAGGGGGAATTGGGATAGATTGATACGCGGAAACATTGATACAGTTCTTAAGTTTTGATGATGGGAATCGCTCAAAATGTTCATATCCCTTCCTATATATATGTCACTGCAACCCTTAGCACACGGTAAATTTTTTCGGCCATGTTATGTCGGAAGTTATTTACAAATGAATCAAACCGCTATTCTTCTAGTAGAAGTAAATTTTTCTCTATGTACGTGTTGTGTGTTCTTTCACTAATTACGTTTTCAGGACAGAGAATCTACTCCAAGGGTAGGAAAAATCATTTATTTTTCTGAAGTATACTAAGTTTTGAGGCTTTCCAGCTTTGATTATACGTAACCACTTGTTTTAAGTGAAAAGGTCTCTTGGGACATGTTATGGTGTGACTAAAATGCTAAGTTGGGCCTAACCCTATAGCTGAAAATAAATTCATGAAAAATGGCACAATGATCGTAATAATGATTAGTACACCAAAGACAAGAGCACACTATTGAGTAGACAAGAAAAACAATATTTATTAACATTTATCCACGGCATTACTGTCTACACATCAAAAATTTGTAAAAAACATCAAAACACGTGTATGAAAAATATGTATCATTACTCTAAAAATGTTTCAGTATAGTGATACATTGTAAGAAAATATTATTTTAACTAGTATAAAAATGTTGCAACATATTGGGAAAAAGGAAGCTTCAACTGTAGTTGAAAAAAAAGTCTTACCAACGCATGCTTAAACTCAGGAAGAAAAATTTGAAGATCGACAAATTATTGACTCGAAGCCGAGATCTCCATCATGCTACACTTTTTGTAGGAACACCTGTGATGCTGAAGTCATTGGGATAATATGTCCTTAAAAGCACATGGCAATCGCCTCAATTCATCTCACGAAAACATGGATCGTACACCAAGCAGCCACTCATAAAAGCAGGCATCAAAAAAAGGGAAGGCGACATCACTTCACATCCATTCTTCACCTCTCCATCACATCTCGCCGAACGGAAAAAAAAGAGAAAGCACGTGTGTTCCACCTTGTTGCTATTCATGCTCTTCTTCGCAGAAACCTGTTCTAACGCAAGTCCACCTAGAATGTTAGTCTGTGCACTTTCGGTCCAACTATAACATTCCTGTGAAACTTCAGTCCAACTATAATGCAGTCCTGTTCACAGGACAGATTGATACATTTGACTCCGGAACACAATGATACGCATCTTCTGTATGTATCAAAGCGCCTTAATAGCAATTACTTTGCAAAATCATCTTCAGAAATGGAAAAAGACGTTAAAATGAACTATCTGAGAGAAACACGAAATTAAGCTTTTGTTTAGACTATAAAAACAGTTTGAAGTTTATAATAAAAATAATTGTTATAAATTAAGTTTAAAGTATTTTAAAACTGGAGAGAAAATTTGTACTGAAATTTAAATAATATCATCAAAAAGAAAATTTTTTGCGTTTTTTAGTTGCTATAAAAATGTTTTGTGCTAATTTTTTTTCGTAAGTCACCAAGGAAGAACGCGAAAATTTACATTTAATTTTAATTAATTAAAATTTCCAACAACGGCCTCGAGGTATACATTCCCTCCCACCAAAGTATATTTACACACACACACACATTCTCCTTCATTATTTTTTGAGATAAATTATTTTCTGAGGCATTATTGTTTCATTTTTCCAGTCTGATTAAAAATGTTGAATTTTGATTAAAATAAAACTTTGTTAAACTTTTAAACACTGTTTTGTAATGCAGATTTTATTGATAAAACAAATTTTGTTTTGAACTCACACCTATTAAACATCACTATTTTCGATATTTCCGTGTGTATCAATGTACTCGTTGTATGGGGCAGATTGATACAAATACATTTTTTGGAAAAAAATGTAATAAAATTTTATTATTTCGTTTATGACCAAACCTCGACAGAAATCCTATATTAGATTATAAATGCATAAATATAGTGTATTAATTCTAATTATTTCCGTTAGTAAAAAAATTTTTTAGCTTTCCAAAAAATATATGTATCAATGTCCCCCGTGTTGCCCCTAAGATCTCGACTTGGGGGTTCCAAACTTAATTCCACTGAAAGTCCATCGTACATGTGAGCCCGATGCACAGTAAACCCGTCCAAGAAAGATGTCCTTCTGCTAGTGTGGTGCGGAAGCTTGGAGGGAAGAATGCCAGCTTAAGTGTCGTCCATTTCGTCGCGTGTTGCTTCAAAACCTGTCGTTAATACAACTAAATCAAACTAAACTAAGTCAGGAAAAAGTATGCGACTCACTTTTTTCTAACTTATTTAATTTATATTTCATTTTACATTTATATAATGATAGTGAATTCTTAGTTGAACGTTTCAAAAATTCCTAATAGAGTTCGAAAGTTACCACGGCTCCTTTCCTAAAACTTGTAATTTATTTAATCTCATACAACTGACTTGTGCAAAGTTCTTTATTTGTAGGATAAGGAATTTGCATTTTGTTTTCTTGTTTACTTGAAATACAAATAAATTGCTTTTAAGGATTTGCTGGCTTACACAATGTAAAGCAACTACACAATTTACTGCAAGTTTAAAATACTGCTATCCGTATTAATTATGAAAAATAATAAGGAATTTGGATTTTACTTAATTCGCAGTATTCTTGATTTAATTGGTAAAATTCCGGCATGATTTACTCATATTTTATTTGAATAAAAACATGTATTTCAATTTAAATTGCACAATAATCATATAATGGAAAATAATTGATTCTCCATAAGTAAATTTTGTGAATCAGTTTTTGTTCCTCACCAGAATTTCCTTCCATATCCTGGAGTCATCTCGATATTTTCCGGAACTAATACTACAAAATTTATGATACATCGCGTGTAGATTTGTCAACAAGCATCATAACGCCATCGTTAGAAAAAAAGTTGAAAACATTTTTTGCCGATTTAGATATTTTGTAGCCTATCAGCAATCAATCATTTTGAAGAATTATGTTCTTTACACTTATCCGAGCAATTTATAACGAAACCATTTTTCTCCCTTTTTCTGCTCTTATTTTTTTTTCTTCTGACGTGTACAGTGTTATATTATGATAGGGATTTTGAAATTACTTTAGTTATTGTCTTCTAATAATCCAGATAAATGATGTACATGTCAAGCAGGGTTCGTGTATAACGTAGAAATAACAATAAAAAAGCTAACTCATTAAAGTACATGCTGGTCATAAATTATTGGATTCATCTTTAAACATTAATTATAAAAACTAATAATTTTACAACTATTGTTTTTATTTTAAATGAAAGTGCATTTTCAAAAGTTATTTTTGAGATAGATAACGCGCCGTTGCTGTGGTCTATGTGGTCGTAAATTATCAGATATCTTCCATTTTTGAGAAACATTATCTACGAAACTATTCAAGATAGAAAAAAAGCATGCATTTGTGGGGAATCTTACGCTCTTTAGTTGTTAAACAATTGCAATTAGAAAAACTGAATAGATTTCATTAGAATTTATTCAAGAGAAATTAAAAAAGGAAACCAGAAAACACGAATTGGCATCTGCTGATCGGTAGCCATTGCGTACGGAAATCTCTCGCTGTAGCAAATTTAGAAAGGCGTAATCGTACGCCACTTATCTGAAAAAATACTTTTTCATTTGCACTCTCATTTAAAAAAATGCAGTTTTAACACTAGTTTTTTATTAATTTTTGAATTTTTTATATTAATTTTGGGTCTAATAATTTATGGACCACGCTATACACTTTGTACAAAAAAATCGATTTATTTTCGTATTTGATTTAGTAATTTTCATATTTGTTCTCATAATTTAATTTCGTTTCTAGGCATTTCGATTTAATTTGATAACTGATAATGTACTTGATGTTTGCAAAGATGGAATTTTGGAATTTAATTTTTATTCGTTTCCTGATGCTTCAGAGATTTGACATTTTGCACTCTTCTTCCTTCTTGATTGATTGATTGATTGATTAACACAATTACTGACGCAACCTACCCAATGTTCATTCCCGATGATAATACACTGCTTTAATAGTTTGAAAACGTATCAATGAGTTAATCTGTGAAGTTCTTTAAATTTTAAATTCCATACGATTCGCGCCAGCTGCTAGTGCATTTGTGAAAACTGATTTCAAGATTCTGTAATAACTTTAATAATATAACCTTAATAATAAATTATAAAGACTGCAGAATAGAAAATAATCTAATAAAAGTGTGTTTATAAAAGTGCTTTTATTAAAATTAAGGTGTAAGGAGAAAACGACAAATAAAAATAAATAGCTGAAATTTATCTTAAAAAATTGTGGTGTGCTGCGTTTCAGACACACTTGCTAATTTTCTCTGTTGATACGTAATTGATTGCTGTCCGCTCACGTTATTTAACGTCCTCTACAATAAAGGAAAATCAAATATTTAAAAAACTAAATCTTTGAAAACAAAAAATTTAGTTTTATAGCAAATATAACGTGTACACAAAGAGTGTGTTTAATATCGGAGAAATGTATATCCGCATAAATGCGGTTACTAAAACAATGAAAAGTATTTTTATAAAATATATTAAAAATAAGCTAAAAAATTTATTAAAATTAAATAAAAAATTGTACGTAAATACAATTAGTACCACTAAAAAAGTTAATTTTTACTTTTTAAAGAGGTGCTAAATGGTTTTATTTACAAAACTATGCTCTGAAGTTATCGAGGAGAAGCGTAATAAAATTAAATAAAAAATTGTACGTAAATAAAATTGGTACCACTCAAAAAGTTAATTTTTACTTTTTAAAATGGTGCAAAATGGTTTTATTTACAAAACTATGCTCTGAAGTTACCGAGGAGAAACGTTAAAATTTGAATCATTTTTTAATAATAAAATTTTAAAATACCTTTCTTAGTGCTAGCTTACTACCCACAATATAACTACTTGCTGCAATTGGTACAACTATTGGTTCTACACGCAGTTTGGTACCTCCAAATTTTCAGATCTCCTTTGTCATTTTGTTGGGAAATTTCGGGCTAAGAGAAAAACTATATTTGGCGTAATGCAAGCTTCTTACAGAAAATTTCAGAAATAATTTTGAATGCATTTCGAATACAGTCCTTAGCCCATGATAAAATGGACTAGAATGGATTCATTGTTTGTTTAATTCGATTCCCTCTGAGTTTATCTTAGTTTTAGGCTTTCTTTGAATAATATTGATTTCCTATAACGTTACCATATCGAGAAAATGTTATGCTTCATCTGATTATGGAAGCATCAGGTGCAGCCGTAGATAATAAATTTAAGAAAATTCGTTGTCAGATAAGCCAGTTTAAGCACCGTATGAAATTAAAAATTGGAATTTAGAATATACACAATTATCTCTAAATTGGGAAAACCAGAAGTAGTATTTCATATCCAAAATCTTCAGTTTATCGTTTTTCCCTTTGACGAGATACGAGGTAAATGATAACTGTGAGTATGAAATATCGGACTTTAATTTCAGGAAAAATAAAGTTTCTGTCGGAATAAGATAATATCGCGTATGCCCTCATTTTTTCTTATTTGCTTTAGTGAATTACAAAAATTTTGAACTTAACCTTATTTAAACCTGAAAGTTGAAAAAAATCAATCAAATTGCGGAACATTTCCTTCTTTTCTTCTGCAATATATTTGAAATATTCCAGGATTTCTGGGAAGAGAAAAGAAACTGAAAAATGACAAATCGAAGAAAGTTCTCAGGTATCGGTGGCACAAAATAAAAAAATCATTTTTATTTATCTATAAGTAAATTTCTTTAGTGAATAAAGCAAACTAACACAAATTTTAGAATGCTGCGAGGAGCTATTTTCGGGGTTTACTTATAAATCTGAAATTGATATCTTCATTTCTATATCTTAGTAATGAGCGAATATGAGCAACGGTTTCCTTTTAAACGTTATCAAGTGTTCATGTCCTTGATGTTACCGCATTACGTAGCACCTATGATTCTCATACTAATAATACCTTTAATGCATCTATATATATTTATATACAGTATTGTTTTATTACATACAGTAATGAAAACTCGACACCTTAGGTTTTGTCCTCTTTCATAAGCGATTCAGGTAAAATCAATGAGTTGACTGAATAGCAAAAATGATGATTCAATGATTTCTATTGCAATCCCATCGAAAATAACATCTTTTCAACAGTATTATTTATATTTATAATCTCATATTAATAAAATATATGCTTTTCATTAGTTTCTACTGTAACAAATAAGCTAAAATCTATACTAGCTTAATTTAATATAATAGCTTAATTAGCTATACATATGCGTCTGGCATGATTCATTTCAGAATTTATCCAATTTTAATATATTTATTCTTGAATTCGAAAACTAGTTCTTTACCATTAAAAGAACCGAAATCGCTACCAAGGTAAAATGTTGACTTGATTCCGTTGCGGCGCCAAGATTCAGCACTGGGGTGTCTAGATTTTTGACGATATCTTCTGAATTTTAGAAGAGATTGCTAGAATTTGGAGGGTTTTAGTTGAAATTGATTGTATTTTAAAATTATAAAAGGGTTTAAATTTCCTAGTCGTAGATGACAGCACAATACATTTATAAATATTACCGAAAATCGGTTTTTATATTATTTCCTTTTCTTTATTATGGAGCGTTTTTAAGATAATCGAATGGTTTACATACTGGCGAAACCATAGACGTCTTAGTACCATTAGATGTTGGGCCACCTTAGGTGGAGAAGGAAGAGAAGTGTGTGGAACCCCTAGCAAATTTATAAAAGCTATTTTTAAAGCAAATATTTTTAAAAATTAAGTTTATATTACGGATTGATATATTTCTTTCAAACATAAATTCTGCCAGAAAATATCATTGTAGTTCCCTCCCTTTTCAAATCATCGAATACTGCATTCCTTTTCTGTCACGTATTCACTTTTCTTGTCTTATCTAATTATCAATTCATCCATCCATCATACATGACGCGATTCAATAGCCACAATTTGTTACTTTAGAAGGAATTAATCATTTGTATTGATTTCCATCATCGATATAAGAGGTAAAAGAATCTTTAAAATAAATGAAATGAATGAAAAAAACATGGTTTGTTTTGTATTAATATCGGCAAATTCCGTCTCTGTCGATTTCATAAGCAATTATACAGAAATTATCTATATTTTTTTCAAGAATTGATGCGTGTTTATTTGTTTTGTCACTTTAAGCGGACGGAGGATACATACTGCTAAGTTTTTTTTTAAGGGAAAGGGGCAAATCAGTAACTTGGAATTATAAAATTTTGTGTTCATATTTATTAGAATATAAATACGTCAAATATCCTTAAAAATTTCTTTTAAACTAAATACAGTAGTTTAATTTTTTTAATTCTAATGTTTTTATACAAAAATTACATACTCAGACGATCTAGTTTTAAAATTTTTAACTTAATTTTTCCTTATTATCATATAAAGATACATTTGGAACAAAACTGGATAGTGTTTTGTAATTTCATTTAAAAATTAATTTTCTGAAAATATTTTCATGCTTACGTCCGAAATTTTTTGTTTTTCTGAACAAGAATTGAGTTTTAACTATTCAGACACAAAATACATCCTGAATATTTTTTTAATGTATAACAAGAGCCCCTATCATAAAACTTTATACAATTTTCCAAAAATTAAGACACCCGGAACATTTCAAAGGCATTTAAATCTGGAAAAAATACATAGATTTCAGATAAGTTCATGAGATATATACTTACTCCTCTGAACCATTAAACTTTCTATATATATAAAACTCTAAGGTTAGGTGGCACAAAAAAAGTGTTAGTTTCTCTTTTGCCGTTGGCAATGATCGGTTTGTTCATAAAACAATACCGGCAGCATCCGCAATGTTAGGCATAACTTCATGGTCAAAGCCTGTTAATATATTCGGTTTGGTGTAAAATAACTTTTTTGAAAAACAAATGAGTTTGAGATGAAGAATTAACAATATAAATACAATATAATGAAATTTTGCATAAAATTATTCAAAAGAAATCAGTTACAAATGAAGCATTTGGGCTTAGGCTCGCAAGAGAGCGTCAAAATGGTTGAAGTCAGTGAAGTTAAATCATTTCAGTTCATAAATTCATCATGAAACTTACTATTTCGAACATTGTACATTGTTTACTTTTCTGTTATTCGCACATTACTTGGTGCTTTTTTAGTCTTGACAAATTTTCTGGGCGAGCTGAATCGCGAATTTGGCTATAAAAGAGTCAAGAAAATCAAGGTATGCGTATAATCGAGCACATATGCTCTGAGCTAGACCAGCTAATTAATTTTATTTAACAGTGCATGTTTTAATGCTATATTATTCCCATGCAAGCATATATTTTGAGATAAAATGTTAAGAAGGAAATTACATATTTCGGTAATTTTTTTTCTGATTTTAAATTCCCCGAATAAAACCTTTATAAACAAAGTCTCAAATATATATCGTCTTCTATTATTATTTCATGTATATTCCACTCCGAAATTTCCAAGGGAAAGAGCTATTTATTTTGCTGGGGACAGTTTTTGGTCGTTTTTGTTTTAACAGGCATCTTACAATAGAAGCATTACCTACAGTAAAACCCCGTTTATCCGAAACCCGGGTTATCTGAAATAGCAAATCCAAAAACCATTTACGCGGAAATAATCGCTAAGGCGAGACATTTTTGAAAGGATATCCCTACATTTTTTTTCTTTTAAGCCTCCCCAAGAAGGACAGTGGTTAATTTTAGAACGCTAAAATTAATATTAATGATATTAATACTATTAATTACGATATTGTTTACCTGTGTCTGTCAGGCGCATTGTACCCGAATTCGCCAGCATGAATAATTTTAACCCTCTGAGCGACTAATAGGTCAGAGTAAGACGTCTGAAATATATCTCTCCCTTGGCAATGAGTTCCTTTAAGAAATATACCCCGTCCTACAAGAGATGTTTGAAAAAGAAACGCCTGAATTTTCCCCCCTTTCATTGCTATCTGCGGGAGGTCTCATTATCCCAGCGGGGAGAGTCTTCCCCCGTTCTTTATCTCTAGCAGATCCCCTTCCCAGTGCCGGCCGGAGGCGAGTGTGAAAGGTGCGACCGCACAAGGCCCCGCACCGCTGACTGATTTTGTAAAATGAAAATGATTTCTGTTTTTTAAAATCCAAGCAGTGGCGAATCCAGGAGGGGGGGGCTATCGGGCTGCAGCCTCCTCAGAGCTGGCCGAATTCTTGATTTTATTTAAAATCACTGCAACCTTTTGTTCTTAACTTCCCTTTTTTAAAAAAATAATTAAAATGCGACAACAATGCTTTCTGGCTTGACAGGCTCGAAATTTTTCCTACTTTTCTAGTCATTGCACTTGTAATTGTAGCGTTGACGCAGTCGAAAACATTTTTTGGCTATTTTTTTCATTGTATTTTTTTATTAAATTATCGAAAGTAATGTAGTTTTCTCTATGATTTTTACTGTCAAAGAAAAGATAAAAGTCTATAAGGTTAAAGTGTTTTGGATTACATTAGTCATGAAGTTTGATATTCGTCACGACGATACAAATTTTTTATGACCTCAGCCCCTCCCCCAGACCCGAATCCTGGATTCGCCACTTAATCCAAGTATAAATACATTTGAATATAATTATACAATTTGTGCACTTTTTACATCTACCAATCTAAGTCAAGGCTGGGTTCTTTAAACTCGTGAAAGATTAGAATATCTTACAAGCTGCACATAAACTATTACAAACTGAGAAACATTATTGACAGAGAATATAAAAAATAACTAAAAACGAAACACAACTTTTAACATGTGTTTGTGTATGAATAGTGGCTATAATTTTATAAAGTGGCTATTTTTTATATTTAGATGAAAAGGAAACAGTAAATTTTGTTAAGAAAGCTAAGCATTTCACAATTTTGTTAGATTGAACTCCAGGCTTGAGCCATCAAGAACAATTGTTTGTTAGTTTAAAATGTAGATGACTCTGAAAGCACATTTACAAGCCGGGCCGGTTTAAGTCCTAAACGGGCCTATAGGCAATACAAGTTACAATTTCTTTCTTTCTCAGATTGAAAACCAAATATTTTTCATTGTTTTTCATATAAACAAATATTAAGACTGACTGAAATTAAAATATATATATATTTAATTTGCCGATCACTTTCAGGGGAGTGGTTTGAATATCTCAGAAATAAAAAAAAAACTAAAATTTAAAGTAATTTTTTTTAATAAGTGGTGAAAAAATTGCAAAACTTTTTTCACACAGTCTGAATAATCTAATATAAAATTTCTAGGGATATTTTGGAGCCAAAAAAACGGTAAAGCAAACTGGATCACACTGCTCTTCTCGCTAAATTAAAAACATGAGAAAGAAACCCTATGAATAATGTTCTGAAGTTTAAACAATACTTGATTTCAATTTAAATAAATTCCAGTATACGGCTCTTGTAAATTAAACTAAAACACTAAATTAAATTACCTTGAAAATAATGCATAAAAATATCATAAGGCATTGG